>CAUYQV010051670.1:0-98345 GCA_963574575.1 Galagoides demidoff | reverse complement strand
TTTGTATTTGCACTGTCAGTATGGCAAATGAGTGAAAAAATGTTAATACACTATTGGATTTTTTATTTCTTTTCCTTTTTTATTCAGCTTATACCAAGGGCTGAAAACCTCAATTTATGTTGATGACAGTGGGGATTTTTTAAATGTCTACATACTTTCTAATAAACTGTTGGAAGACTCAAAAAAAAAAAAAAAAAAGAAAAGGTCTGTGCTTCTGTTTAGAGAGGGGATGCTGATATTTTTGAGATGGGAGTCTGCCAGCCTCCTCGTTTGCCTGCAAATCGCATATCCCCATTTTTCTGATGTAGTTTCAGGGGACAAGTGCTGAACACTGGTAACACAAAGATCTAATTATTTAGATACTAAAGTTTAAGGAAGAAGGGAATTTTTTTTTTTTCTTGTACTCAATAAAAATTTTTATTTAAGTATTTATTTATTTATTTATTTATTTATTTATTTTTTATTAATTGATTTCTGTGTACATTGATGCCAACATGGGGTACATTGTGCTGTTTCATATACAATTTGAAACATCTTCATTAAGCTGGTTAACATAACTTTCATATCATTTGGTTAATCATTGTATCAACACATTTATATTCTGGTTCTAGAAAAGTTCACTTGTACCCTTGTTAGACAGATATATAGGTAATCTTTCCCCTCACCCTCCCACCCCCATCCACCCTTCTCCCCTCCCCTTCCCCACCCCCTCCCCATATTTTTGGGCTAGAATTAAGCTGTATCTTTTGCTTGAGAGCTATAGATTAGTTTCATAAAAGGGCTGTGTACATTGGATACTTTTTCTTCCATTCCTGAGGCACTTTGCTAAGAAGCACATTTTCCAGTTCCATCCATGTAAACATGAAGGAGGTAAAGTCTCTATTTTTCTTTAGGGAGAATGCAACATTTTTCCAAGTGTGTTCCTTGAAGCACCAGGGACCTCACAAGAGGCTAATAGACACTCTGTGAAAAGTTTCTTTGCTCAAATAAGCTTGGAGTAGGCTGTATAATATGAACACTCTTAGACAGTCTCAGGACACATTAATGGAGCAAAGGAAAAGCCCTACACTAAAGGGAAAATTTCTGAAGCTTCTATGTCTGCTGAAATGAATTTAAGAAACAGTTATAATGGTTCAGAGGAATTATTGCCCTTTAGAGCCATGTTTGGGAAATGTCACCTTGCTATCTCAAAAGCATTTGTAGACCTGGACCCTGCCCAGCACCTTCCTTACTGTGTTCTGGAAGAATGACTTACACCCTGAAAAGAATCCACTCTACTATGAAATATTTTGCTCTACAGTTGACATTTCAAATGTTTCTGAGCATATCTGGAAGGATGCTGCTGATTACATTTGTGTGGGCCATAAGTTTAGTTCCTCTGGGTGATCATAGACAGGGTGGCATTCTGCTATGCTGAAAGTTATTTGTTTAGACCAGTGTTTCTCAACTTTTTTTTTTTTTTTAATCTCATGGCACACTTAAACCTATAGTTAAATTTCCATGGCACACTTAAATTGTGTTGATTAAAAAAAGAGTTAAAGCTCAGTGACCGTAGCACAGTGGTTATGGTGCCAGCCACATACACCCAGACTGGTGGGTTTGAACCTGGCCTGGGGCCAGCTAAAGCAACAATGCCAACTGCAACAACAACAACAACAAAATAGCCGGGCACTGTGGCGGGCACCTATAGTCCCAGCTACTGCGGAGGCTGATGCAAGAGAATCGCTGAAGCCCAAGAGTCTCAGGTTGCTATGAGCTGTGATGTCACCGCACTCTATCATATACTTACTGTGCTGTGAACTTCTTTCCAAGATAATTCAATTAATACTCTTCAAAAAATTTTCTGGCACACCTAAGATCCTCTCTGCACACCAGTGTGCCCGGCACACTGGCTGAAAATCACCAGTCTAGAGCACAGTTTCCATTACAGGTGGATAGTTGGAAAGGGACTGTCCTCACCGGTGCAAGTTGTGTGGTACACAGGAGGATCTCTTTCAGTAAATTCTACTTAATAAAAAAGGTATCTCATTAAATCTAACATTCCTTCTTTCATCTCCATATGCTATTAAAGAAAAATTAAACCATTTGTTTGAGAGGAAGCTGTGAATGTTTCCCTAAATTCATAGAATAAATCCAATTTTAAATTGCTTTCATTTAAAAAGTAACAATGTGTCTGCCACATGACATCTTTGGGTGTGGGATTGGAATGATGAAATGAAACAATGATTGTTTCAGACATATTTTAAAAAATTGGAAATTCACGGAATGCTAGAACAGCTCCCTAGAGAACTATTTCAGAATTTAAAGGAATGGTCTGTAACTCAGTTCAAACTACTGCATTTTATATCTGTTTTATATCTCCTTAATTTTCTGTGACCCATTTACGCAAGCCAACTCTGGGAGTCCTGTTTTTTGTGAAACATTTAGCTGAGGTGTCATCTTTTACAACTAACTCTTTACTTGGCATTTTAATGACGACTGTTTACAGGTCTGTGTGTTAAGTCCCACAGAAGACTGCAGTGTGCTGAGTTCCTAGGGATGGCCGCATTCCGTCTGCATCAGCTGGATTGTAGGACATCTTTTCCTGTTTCATAGCAGACTCACTCCCTGCCCTAGTTTCAGACATTTTATCTATACATGAACGTTATATTTTTGAAGTGATATTTCTGCTGTCCTGATTTTCCCCAAGGCTTTAATCTCAATGATTAAAATTAAGATTGAGATCAAAACCATCAGAAGTATATTCTTAAGAAAGAATATTTCCTGAATGGGTTTCAGTTAAGGATATATTTTATTCGGTTTCTTTTTTACAAGGAAAAATCTTCCCTACAATTCCTATATTTAAAGTCAACTCATCTTTCACATGTGGCTGGATATAGTTTACAGAATGTCCGCAGTATTCTTCATGTGGTTTTATTTATTGATGAAGTTTTACCAGTGGAACTAGGAAAAGAACCTCACCTTGGGCCCGGTTGGACCACTTCCTGGAAAGCCATTTGGAGGGAATAAGAACACGGAAATTCTGGATAAGCAAATGCTTAAATGTGTGTGCATTCCACTCTTTTTATGGGAGAGAGACAAGCATAGTTTGATTAAATTTTAGTCTGTTTGATGTTCCTTTTTCCTTTAAGAGAGTAAGAAAGAAAGGAGGAGGGTGGCAGAAGGCAGACATTTACTACTAAAACAGTTAAATGCATTTCCAAACAGTTTTAAAATGCTAAAGATGAGCTATGGTTTATGGGGAAATCCAATTTCAAAGCACTGCTTGGCTTCAGGAAGTACAGGTTGTCATTAGGAAAACAGCAGGAGAAGGAAGCCCACGTTAGGCTATCACCTGGGTAAGGCTTCAGTGGACACGTCCCCACCAGGCTCTCCCCTGGGACATGGGGAGCAGAACTGTAGCACACCACGGGTTACTGCCTCCAGGGACTGTGGGATGCTCACTGGGGCCCAGTAATTGTGGTGTGCCACTGGTTATTGCCTCTAAGAAATGTGGATGCCCATTGCAGTAATCCTGTTTTGCATGTTGACTCTTAGGGGACGGTCAGTTGTTTGCATTCGTCTTTGGAAACGACAAACTCTGGATGGCTCCCATACAAAACCAAACATTATAAAGATCATAATAAAATAAGTGCCTCTACAAATACAGTTTTCCAGAAACCAGAACTGAGTGAGTTTAGAATTGTAGGGCATGTCAGGACAGAGGCAGCGCCCGGTGTCCCGAGACTGCCTAAGCAGAGACATTTCTCTTGGAATGTGATAAGCTGTCACTGGAAAGTGAACCGTTCTCCTTTATTGGTTTCTAAGAGTTTGGCCTTTTAGAGAATTTCTTTATCTAATTGAGCTTTTGGTGACATATTTTATTCTTCCAACAACTTTCACAGGATGAAATTTTTTTTTTTTTTTTTTGGAGACAAAGTCTCACTATGTCACCCTTGGTAGAGTGCCGAGGGATCATAGCTCACAGCAACCTCAAACTCTTGGGCTTAAGTGATTCTCTTGCCTTAGCCTCCAAGTGGCTGGAACTACAGGTGCCCACCACAATGTCCAGCTATTTTTTGTTGCAATTGTCATTGTTGTTCAGCTGGCAGGGGCTAGGTTTGAACCGAAGCCTCAGTGTGTGTTGTTGGCACTGTAATAACAACTCTGTGCTATGGGTGCCGAGCTGCACAGGATGAAATATTACTTTAACTAGGTCAGTTGGACCTTCCATGAACTAGCTCATACTTGCTGGGCACTTTTCTCTTAGGGAACAACTGGAATCTTAAAACCTATTCTGCTCTTTTGTTGGTATGGAAGCACCCTTTGTACCACAGTTATATCTTGGATATGGGGTTGCTAAAAATCATAGTTGTGTGCCAAGTAAAAGCTTGAGGCCTGGTGAAATGAAATAGCATTTTTGGAATACTTTTGCAAGGACTGTTTTGCTCAATTTCTCTACGAATTTTCCACGTTTTCTTTAACCATAGAAACTTCATATTTTGAGATGTGAAAGATCCCTAGATCAGCTTATACAGCAAAGACTCAGTGCCTGTTGGAAAATCCCTTCCTTTTTGTTTAAAGATTTAGTCAAGGATACATCAAGTGTTCGTCCCCCCTTCTCTTTTCTTTTGATATTTCTTTTTTTAAATCCCCTTTCTCATGCCAGCCACCTTAAATTCTCTTAGAATTTAATTCTTTAAAGAATTATACTTCTTTTTGGATTAAGATAGCAGAGTAGAAATCATATTACTTGGTAGATCGTTATGACGATGAATTGATAAGAATGGAGAAAGATGTGGAAGAATCATAGGCATCCAGCCCCAATCTGTAAGAAAGCCAGGCTAACAGACCATGTAGGATAGTTGGGAAGAGAAACCATAGCTGGGGAGAGGGTAATGAGTTTAGTTTTGGGCTTGTTGCCTTGGGATTGTCAGGGGCAAACTGAAACGGAGTTGCAAACAGCCTGAGGTCAGAGGGTCAGGTTCACAAAGAGAATTTTGGAGGTGCATTAGTTTACTATAACTGTTATAAGAAATCATCACAATCTTACTGGATTAAAAACAGTATGACTTATTCTTTCTCCTATAGCTATAGAGGTCCTAAGTCTGAAATGGGTCACGCTAAAATTAGGATGTCAGCAGAGCTGCATTCCTCTGAACCCTCAAGGGAAATAATTTATTTCCTTCTCTTTTTCCATCTTCTAGATGTCATCTGCATTCCTTGGCTTGTGGTCCCTTTCACCATCCCTCCATCTTCAAAGGAAGTATAGTGTCTTTAAACAGTTCTCTGATTGTTACTCTTCTGTCTTCTTCTCTTACCTATAAGGATACTGATGATTGCTTTGGTCTCATGGGGTGGGGGGGAGGAATCCACACACCTGCAAGGCAAGGTGTGTGTGTAGGGGGGAATCCACACACCATGTCAGACAACCTCTTCCCAGGTTTTTGGGATTAGGTTGTAGACATTTTGGGGGGAGCATTATTCTGCTGACTACAGGAAGTGCTTGAATAGAGGTAATCCTTGGATTTATCTTTTTATATACCTGAGGGAACATGGGTAAAGAGAGAATCTCACAGCGTTGAAGAACAAGATTTCTTCATCTTAGTTTTCATTACCTTGTTTTCCTATATCCTCTTCCCCTTTCTCTTTCCAATACCAGGATTAATTTTCTTGGCCTACTGTGTTATAACTATTCTCCCCACACTTTTAACTATTCTCAGGTGTCTTATCAGCAAAGGCTTCAACTCCGATGGTATTTCTCCAGGTAAAGAGAGTAATTTTATTACCTTATTCATTGTCACCTGTTGCCTTGAAAAGCACTGAATTTTTTTTAAAGCAAAAGGAGCAGTTATTTTGATTTTTCTAGTCTTAGCATAGTCTATATCTACTTTAGGTTGGCTTCCTATAAAATGACATTGTATTTGTACTACTGCTGAGTAAGTCACATACAGTTCGTTTTTTCCCCTCTATTTAAATAATGAGGAAATAATTGTGTTTTCAATAGTAGGACTAAACTGCTGGGCTATTGACAAAGTCTTGATTGATTTGAAATATGAGAAAGCTCATGCCCTTCTCTGAAATAATTGGCTTAGACCCTGGGGACTCTACCTGAATTTAACTACTGAAAATGCTTATTGAATGCTGGCTTCCAGTTGCGCTCGACGCCTAGTGCTGCCACACACTTGATTCAGACGCTATTTAGCCTGTGGCAGCAGGGTATGTGAGCCGTGGAGTCAACATCCATTCATTTAACCATTGATTTTTTTTTCTGTGGTAAACATGGGAGTGCCTCTGATGTGCTAGGCACTGTGTTAGACCTGAGGATAGAATATTGAATAGACCATAATTCCAAGGAATCAAGACACTTAGAGTCAGTGGTTGGGGGTGAGTGGGAGAAGAAACCAGGCAACCATATTACACCATAAAAAGTTCTGTGCTGCGGGGTGGTATGCTGAGAGTACTCTGGGAGATATAAGAGGATATAAGATATAAGAGGAACCCAGTCCAGATGTGGGGCTCCAGGAAGGCATCCTGTGAGAAGATTAATATCTCAGTGGAGCTCGGAAAGGCCAGTAAGAGTGATCCAGGCAAATACACAGGTGGGGAGAGGACATTATGGTCTTTCCAGGGAGAAGTGCTATCAGGTGCAAAAGATGAGGCAAACAAAAGCAGGGTTGTAATTCTTACTCAACTCCCTTTTTCTGGGTATCACTAAAAAATTACTTAAACTCTCTAAGTCTGAGCTCCTTCATCTGTTAAATGAGCCTCATCATGTCTCAAGGAATTGCTAAGGAAATGGTAGAGTTGGGATTTAAATATTACCTAGGGATAATGTGTTCCTTTTATTCTTTACTTTATGTCTCTTTTTCCCCACTAGTTACATAATAATTAAGCAGCAATCACCTCCACACCACAAAAAATAATAACAAAATAACATAAATAAAATCACAACTTGAATACATTCTGAGTTTCTTAGCCTGAAACAGGGTTACCTGTTCAGACATGAATGTAATTTAAATTATTAAGTGATTAACAATAATTTTAACTTACAATGACAGCTAAAATAGTCCTCTTACCTCAAGCTTATATTATTTAATTTTTTTTTTTTTTTACTAAAGCTTTATCCTTTATTTTTCAAGGTACTTGGACAAATCAGATGAACACCTACCCATATGCCTTAAAATAGACTAATCATGGTCCTGACAAATAATAAGTGGTTTCCTTGATTTCTGTGATATGTTTTCCCAAGAAGTTTTTTAAGCCTTTAGTTTATTAAGGTGAAGCTTCTCTTTCTGACATTGGTAGCACTTGGGGACGGTGGGTGTGACTAACAGGGAGGGAGAAGCATTATTTAAAGTGAGGACAGTCTAATCATGTTGACTGATGAACACATCCTGTAATTTAGAACAATTTGTCCTTTCTGTGCAAGTTTGTGTTATCATTCGCCATTGTTCATGTTATAAACATATTAAGGATGCTGGGCACTACTTATTTTGAATGAGCAGGGTTTATGAAAATCATTTGTTGTTCAATAATTAAATAGCCCTTCCAAATTCATAGAAAAGTGAGAGAAGGGCCAGGGGAAAGTGAGTCATGGAGCGTCATCGATGGTGTTAAGACAGGGGCTTTAGTGTCAGAGAGACTTTGCTTTATATTTAGGCCCCACTCTATGACCTTGAAAAATTATTATCTCTATCTCAGTTTTCTTATCTATATATAGGGATATGAATAATACTTTCCTTAAGGCATTCTTAAAGGAATTAAATGAAATAATCCATTAGAAGTGATCGTGTCTGATATAGTGCTCACGAGAGATAAATATTATCAGGTATCATTATGAAAACTTTTTTTTTAAATAAAGGTTAGTACATGTTTCATGATTGAAAGGTCCTTTGACAGTAAAAGTAAACAAATCCTTGTTGGCTATGTTGGGGTAATCTCTCCATTGAGTGTAGGTTCAAGAGATAAGAGGGAATAAATAACTCTGGATTTTTTTTTTTTTTTAAAAGAAAGAATCAAATCAAAGGGAAGCATCAGGATGTGGGCCAGAGAGGGAAAGACATAAAAACTGAGGTCTCACGTGTCGATGTTTGCAGTCTGGTTATTATCATGCAAGCATAGGCCCTGCATACGTTGTTGGATTAATTATAAAAGTAACAGGATGCTAGTAAATTGAGTCAAGACAGGTCCTACTTGCAGTGATGTAATTGTAAAAGCAGGCCCCTCAAGATTTTTTTAAATTCGTTGCCTTTTGAATATGCTTTCATTCTCATAACTAATTAAATTTAAAAGTGGGAAAGTGAGCTTGAACACGGACTTATCTTTGACCCTTGTCTTACTTTTTAAGATAAGCACAGTACTTTCCAAGCCTCTCTCTTGAGGTACATTTCCCAGCTAGAACACTTCAGAATGACTTGCTCAGGCTACCTGCATTAACACGGTAATTCTTCCCATTGCAGATGGGCCTGATCTGTACACCTCTGAGTTAGTGGAGACTCACTTCCAGTCACACAGGCAACAATGCTAAGTGGTCTTTTTCTCTGCCTCCGCTCTGCAGAGGGCACTGCTCAAGGCTTGTGAGTAGGCATGCTTAATTAAGTAGGGGGTCCTTGTTTTTAAGAATACTCTATTTTTAATTTTGAAATGTTCTTAATTCTAAGGATAAGTCCACTCTTAAAAAGTCCTACCTGGACAGCAGGCCAGAAATGTTTTTTGGTGATGTTATTACACATTATTTCGGCTGATAACAATCTGTTTTGTAAATCAGGAGGAATTAAACAAATACCTGGAGGTATCCTGAGCAAGTATCACACTGGGTCTGAACAGATTGCTGGGTTTTTTTCCTCCCCCCTAGTGCTTCATATTATCTTTATGCCTTTAAGATTTTGCTTGACTGTAAAAGTGGGGATATAAACATGAATCTATATGACAGTGTGCTACATGACCCAGATCAAAGGCACTCTGGCTTTCCCTGAATAAAGGCTTTATGACAAGGCATTGCAAGAAATACTTCAGGGCTTTATAAGCCTAATTAGAATTTCATTAACTTAATCATAAATTACCCCTGGCTCAGGTCGGCTTGTTACCTTTTCCCTCTCAGTTCGGATTTTGACCCATGGGTTTCCTATTTAATGTGGCAGCTGCTGAGATCGTGTGTGAAGGATAGGCTTGAAATGCATGCAGGCAAGGGGCTATCTTTCTCAGTCTGTTTGAAGTGCACCTGGAAACTGTAGGCTTAGCGGGAGGAGGAAAAGCTCAAATGCCCACAGCCACTGCAGCTTGAAGTGTTAAATGGACGGCACTCTAAGGGAACACAGGGACAGGCTGCCTGCACCAAGGTGGCTTTGGTCTTAAAAAAAAAAAATTCAGATCTCATTTAAAAAGACTGCATGGGGTTTCTTCTTCCTGATCTAAGTTTTAAGATTTGCGAGGCATTTAAATCAGGCAACAGATAAAAATCAAAAGTTTAAAATGTCACATAAACTTATCATTTTATGGAAATGGAAGAATAGGAGGAAACTACATCTGGAATGTTGTCCGGTAGCTGTGAGAGCTCTGTGCTGCTCACAGGCATGAATCCTGTGTCATTTAAGACAATCTGTTGGCTGCTTTGAGTTTGACAGTTCGAGGCATGCTGTAAATTCACCTGAATCTGATTTGTGTGCATGCAAACACTATAATAAGAAGAATTACCAGAGTTCTCAGCGGGGGTGCTATCGGAGTGGGTGCCAAGATGTTGGTTGCTTGTTGGTTCAATGCCAAGCTTTTTTTCAATATAAGTATTCTTTCACATCACAAAATTGCTTTGCTTGTGGGGCACTTATAAATGGCTATGGAGTGTTTTTGTTTTTTGTAAATGTAGACAGAGCATTCTGTACTTGAAATTGTTGGAAGTTTAATTGGCAGGACGTGTGGCATCTATCTGGTTTGGTTTGATCTGGCTTTCTGTCCAGCCCACGGTGCTAGAGTCGAGTGTCCCTGATAATGGTTATTAAAATGACTCGATACCTATCTATACATAGCTTTGGAAAAATACAATGGTCATCTTTGTAAGTTTTTGATGTGAATGACTGAAATCCTTCAAAGATTTTTTATTTCCTTTTAGTGTTCATATTTGATTGACTTCAGTTGGAATTCTAACTGCACTTCATTTCTGCCTCTTTACCCATCTGGAAAATATGGCCTTTGACCAAGAGTTCTTGGGATATTTAACTTCTCTAGCTCTTGAAGGAAAAGTCCATTTGCTTTTACAATTCTCTAATGAGATTATGGGAATAGATTCTTTAAAAATGAAGATTTTCAAAGAAATGTTTTTCTACTTTTTGAAAAATACATAGCTTATTTTTAAGTTTAGAAACCCTGAGGGAAATTTGTTGAAATCTACATGTTTGATCCAAGCCAGGGTGCTGATAGTTACCTGGCCGTGTGTGGAGTATTTTCTGTTTTAGGGCTACAGAAGTTCCTGCTTGAGGTAGGGGAGAGTCTCTCAGATTCAGTCTTATGAGTCCTGAGATTACTTCCTGCCACAAATTGTACTAAGCTAGCATTGCAATTCAGAAAGAAGGCTTTTTCCCCTCTCTTCAGCAATATCAGTCTCGTAGGTATAGCTAAATCCAGAGGTCAGAAACATTTTTCTTGTTACAACTTAAGCATAGCTAGAGAAGGGTAAAGAACTCAAAGAAAAAGAATAATATAGCTATTGGGATTCCAAACACAATTAGCGCAATCAGGCCAGAATTGATCTTTCAATCAAACATTCAAACTCCAAATTTATACTGAGTGCTTACTACGATGTACTAGGTGAGGCATTGTCAGGAAAGATTGTGAAAGACTAAAGGGGCCAAAAAAAAGAATGAGTAAGAATCTGTTCTGTCCAGCATGACCTTCTGGAACAGCTCTGATTTTCATTGTCTCTTAGCTATTTTATAATGCTCTACATTGTATAAAACTGATAATAATGCAAATTAACCTTGTCCATGGAAATGTAAATTAATTGTGTCTGGTAGAATGAAATTGATTATAGCTCTGTGGATAGACCTGTTTGGCATCTAGTCATGAATTTATTTCAAAATTCCATCTGATTATACGTTTGGTACTTTAAATTCTCCTTTGAACAGGTTGTAACATCTAACAGGGCTTCTCATACATTGTTGTGTTAAATAAAGTCTTTGACACATGTTCATTTTATATTTGTATAAGGGCCATGATTATACCCTCTTTTAAACCCTTTGTTTAGAAACTTAACAATTAAAAAATATGACTCATACCTTGCTCTTGTTTTCTTTTAATTGAGGAGATAAGCAATATAACTACAAGATAATATGTCATTCTAAGCTCCCTCAGTTAATATTAGTTTAGTCTTTGCATAGAGGTTTGTGCTAATCAATAACTACTGCACTTACTATACTTTCCTTCCCTTCACTAGCTGCAATTAGTAATCACTAATTGCAAGCAAGCAAATTCATGTGGAAAGATAAAAGAATAAAGGTTCGAGGCTATTGTAGTCACAGAGACTTAAAAACCATTTTTATTTGCTTAGATTTTTTTCCCCTTAATAAAAATAATCTTATCATTATTTCAAAAATAATAAAATTTGGAAGTCGTGGAAAAGGAGAGGAAATAAAAAGAAGAACCCATGGTTCTGCTAAGGAATGCAAACACTTGTGCATGTTTTCATCCCAATTTTCTATGCTTAGTTTTGTTGTTACTTGTTTTTGTTTTAGTTGTGTTGTTTGGTTTGTTTCTCTTACACAGTGTATAGAGGCTGGTTAATGCCCCCTCCTCCAAAGATATCCACATTCTAATCTTAATCCATGAAACCATAAATATGTGAAGTTACAAGGCAAAGGGGAATTATGGCTTTGATAAAATTAAGGTTGCTAATCAACGGATCTTATAAAAGGCAGAGTATCCTGAATTACTCAATTGGGCCTAAAATAATCACAAGTGTCCTTAAAAGTAGAAGGGGGATGTGAATTTTTCCACTACACGAGTTAATGTTCACTGTAGAAAATCTGGAAACTGTAGGAAAGCACAATGACAAAAGTCATGGATTATAATCTTACAGTTGAGAAATCGCCTTATTAGTATTTTAATATATCTTTTCCATGGGAGGGAGGAAAACTTAACAGGAATCAAGCAGGAGGGTGAGAGGAGGAGGGGATGGGTGGAAACCTAACTAACAGGTACAAGGATCGCTGCCTGGGTGACAGGTGCACTTACGACCATGACTCCAAGCATTCTAAAAGTGATCCATGTAATCAAAAACGTTTCTACACCCATAATACTTTGAATAAATAAAAGTCTTTTCCAGAAGAAAAAAAAAAGTACAAGGGGGATGCAGAAAAGGGAGAACCAGACAGACAGCCACGTGAGGACTGGCTCTGCTGCTGGAAAAGAGGGTCTGGACCCAAGGGGCAGGCAGCCCCTGAAAGCTGGAAAACCAGGACCTGGGTTCTCCCCTAGAGCATATGGGGGAATGTGATTTTGCTGACACCTTGATTTTAGAGACCTGTGATGCATTTTAAGCTTCTGTAATCCAGAACTATAATAATAAATTTATACTGCTTAAACTACTAAGAGTATGGTAATTTTTTTTTGCAGCAGCAGCAATAGGAAACTACCATAGTGTACATTTGCAGATTTTAAAAAATCTATAAAATTATATGCACCTACATGTTATTTCATACTGTTTGGAAACATAAGTTGTAATGGATAACTAATCATCTACTTAATCCTTCTTTTATTACGGGCAATTTAGAATATTTCTATTAAAATGATATACTATTAGTATCTTTGGGCCTAACGCTTTTGCTTTTGTATATTTTTTCCTTTATCTTCTTAGGATGGATTTACAAAGAGAGAATTGCTATGTCAAATGGTAGAACCATATTTTTTTCTTGTTTTTTGTTGGGGAGGTTTATTAGAGATAAGATCTCCTCTCGCTGTCACTCAGGCTGGAGTACAGTGATCATAGCTTGATCATAGCGCATTGCAGACTTGAACTCATGGATTGAAGCAGTCGTCCCATCTCAGCTTCCCAATTAGCTCGGACTATGGCCACAAACTCCCACACCTGACTAATTTTTAATTTTTTTTTTTTTTAAATAGAGGCAGGGTCTTGCTTTGTTGCCCAGGCTGGTCTCTAATTCCTGTTCTCAAGCAGTCCTCCCACCGCTACCTCCAAAAGTGCTGGGGTTACAGCTGTGAACCACTGTGCCCAGCATGAGTAGAAACATTTTTGAGGCAAAAGGGTTGTGAGGAAAGGTAGAAGAAAGCTTATAGAATTCTTATTTCTGAACCATGGGGATATATTTTCAGCACATACTTATCCCATTCTAAAGAACTGAGTAAATGATCCTTCTTGCCTCCTTTCCTAACTCTCAGTTGCCCAGTGTGATCTAACCCAACAAGTGGACAAGACAAGTTCAAAAATCTGGGTGAGAGTCCTATAGACTCAGGGGCAGTAAGGTGCAGTGTGGTGTCATTAATCTTGGAAATAAATGAATATGCTAGAGTCCAGAATTTAGCAGAACTCATTGAAAAAAAAGGTTTTCTTCAAATGTTTTTAAAGTGACAATTTTAGGCAATCAGGATTCATACCAGACAGTGACAACCTTGGGGTGGGGCCTTGGAGGGTAATCAACACAATCTTCAGACAATAAGGAGATATTTGGAGGATGGGCAAGAGATGCTTTATACCATAGTCCAAATGTTTGCTAATTTCTTATTAGGGAGAATATAAAATAAGTATATTCGTTTAACATGTTATTTATAATCAGCTGTATGTAACTTATCAGTAATACTTATTTTATAGAGTAGGCTCAGTGATTCCTAATAAGTCTTTTTATTACCTTTCTGAAGGGTTATAATAATAAACCTCTCCAGGTATTCTTATAGTTAGATAACTGACAGTGTTGACACACTTGAACATTGCAGTCAGATTCCTGTATCCAGAGTGTGCAGAAGGGTGCATAATGTCTTTGCTTCTCTTTTCCCATGTCCACATTGAATATTGCCTGTTCCTGGGTGGGTTACACAACACTGTCACATCATGAAATCTGCATTTTCAGTGCTTGAACAAAGATAAAATGATGCAACCAGTTGAAAAAAAAATAAAAAGAATGTGAAGTACTGTATTTCAATAAGCTCCTGTCTAGAGTCCCTGGAGAACTAGTAGAAGACAGGTTTTAAACTTTAAAGCCAAACCTGGTGAAATGGAGAAGACTTGATTCTTAGATATACAGTAAAAAAGTGAATCTGGGGTAAAGAAATGAACTCAAAGGTCCAAACCTAATGTTAATTATTATATTTTAATTTTTCCTCTTATTGGAAGTTTCTCGGCTCCCACTTTATTACCTCTTTAACTTATAGATAACACGCCATGAGAAGGTAGATGAGGACTGATGGGACTGTTTATTGCGGCGGTGTGTGGGCTGGGAGGTGACCTCACGGGAGACATTCCCTTAGGAATGATGCTCATTGTTAAACAGCCAGAAGATAGCCGAGTGCAAAATGTGTTGTTCCAAGATGAAGCTCATCCTTAAGTCTGCTGTGAACTAGTTTAAAATTAGAAAAGATTACATGTTAACCTAAAAAGATCAAAGAAAGGTTATAATTTTATTAGAATACGTTTTTTGAATAGGCTAAGTTTTCTGTGGGACTACAAAGAGGATGAAGACTATTACAAATATTTATTAAAACTATTGGGAGTAATAAGGAAGAACACCGAATAAGATGGCAACAATTGCTCAGGAACTAGCCAGCAGTAGCTCTGTTTTATTTTCCCAGGGTAAAGACATT
Organism: Galagoides demidoff; assembly: GCA_963574575.1. Classification (NCBI taxonomy): domain Eukaryota; kingdom Metazoa; phylum Chordata; class Mammalia; order Primates; family Galagidae; genus Galagoides; species Galagoides demidoff. Next base: position 83,561 of record CAUYQV010051670.1, on the reverse strand, counting down.
TGCTTAGAATGAAATGGATTTCTAAATAATCACTTTCATTCTAAATGAGTCTACCCAGGAAGAAAAAGCTATTAAGCCATCAGTGCGCCCCTCCTTTTTCCTCACGTAAGTATTAGAACAAAATGTTTGCAAACCAATGACTTCATCTTCAAGAGAGGCCTGGAAGTTAACAACATGGCTCACGGAACATCAATTTGCAAACATATTTCAAATATTTACTTAAAAACTTAAGTTTCTAAAATTCAATTGTTTGGTGATAAGATTTTGAGGATCATGATGCCGTGTAAAAAAGTACACTAGAAGACTACTTTGGAGATGTGAATTTGCAAAAACAAACAAAAGCAACAATAAAAAGAAATGCATCTGAATTTGTCGTTGTTTCAACATTCAATTGTGTGCATAAATTAAGTATTATAATTTCTCCTTCTTGCTTTGCATATGTAAATATGGTATTTTGTACTTGTGGAATTATTTAGATAATTGTAGCAGAGCTTAAATATCAAATCTTTGTTTCAGTGGCACATTTGGCTGAGAGAAGAGTGGGATGCTTTTTTCTTCTTTGCTTTTTGGAGTTATGAGCAAAAAGGAAGTTCTTTTGGTCAACTTAAGTTATTTGGCTGCCAACTTCTCAAAGGGAAATAAAGGATAGTTTCTTTCTGGAACTTAATGAGTCAAGGAAGAAAAAAGAAACAAAAATTTATAAAAGGAGCATGAGATAAATGTGGAAATATGTTAAACGATGTATAGGTGCCAAACACTCATACTACCGGCCAATTTCAGGGAACTCTGGACTAAATGAGGGGTTTGGTCCAGGGTTGACTGGTTTATAGATTTATACAATAAATATCTATTGAGTCCTAACAGGTGGCAGGCAGTATGTGAATCACTCCTGGTGATTCAGGAGTGAACAAAACAGATGAAAACTCAGGCCCCAAAAAGAGGACCTGGAGAAATGATCACTGAAGGATCTGGAAGCTAAAAGATGGAGTTTTAATACTTACTGACTGCAAGGTGAACACATTGTCAGTTTCTACCTTACTGGCTCCTTGTTAACGAGGGAAGTGTCTGAAAAAATCTTATGGCACGTTACGTGGCTCACAAGTTCTCTGGACCTTGCAAGGTAGGGGTTGCGGGCTGAAGGTTACTCTCAGAGAATTGTCCCAAGTATATAGTCACGTGCCTCATAATGACAATCCTGTTGACAACAGACTGCATAGATGTTAATAGTCCCATAAGAGTATATAATACAGCTTCTCCATAAGAACTCTAGGGAAAAATGTTGGGAAAACTCTTTTAGACATCTGCCTAGGCAAAGAATTTATGAAAAAGACTTCAATGGCTATGATAACATTAGCACAAATAAATAAATGGGACATGATTAAATTAAAAACTTATGCACATTCAAGAAAATAATTAAATGATCAAGAGAATCAATAGACAACCTACGTAACTGGAGAAAATATTCACAAGCTATATATCTAGTAAAAAGCTAATAACCAGAATCTATAAATAACTCAAGCGAGGAAAAAATGTGTTTTTTTTTCTTTTTTCATCAAGAAAAATAATCAAACAACCCCATCAAAAAGTGGCCAAAAGATATGAACAGAAGCTTTTCGAAAGGAGATGGACAAATGGCCAACAAACATATGAAATACTAAATGTAGACTTATCCAATTGAGCAGTCCCACTACTAGATATTCTCCCAAAGGAAAAAAAATCATTTTATCAACAAGAGACTTGCACTTGAATGTTTATTGCAGCATAGTTGTCAATTGCAAAGATGTGGAATCAACTCAAAGGCCTGTCAATTCATAAGTGGATTAACAAAATGTAGTATATGTATACTACAGAATACTCTTCAGCCATGAAGAATGACTTAATGCCTTTTACAACAATATGGTTGGAACTGGAGACCATTATCCTAAGTGAAGTATCTAAAGAATGGGATAATAAACACCAAGGATATTGGAACTAACTGATGAGTGCACACCTGCATAGAGGGAAGCGTAACTCAATGGACATTAAACAGGAGAGCAGGGGGAGGAGGGGGTGTGTGCAAAACTACCTAACTGGTACAAAAAAACATTATCTGGGTGATGGGCATGCTTAACAATCCTGGCTCAAGTATTACAAAAGTGATACATGGAACCAAAAACATTTGTACCCCCATAATACTGTGGAATAAAAAAATTCTATTGCCCAGTGCTATAGCCATTATGTTGCAGTGCAATTATTTAACTTTTTAATTAACTTTAGCGTAGCTTAAGTGTTCAGTGTTTATGAAGTCTGCAGTTAGGTACAGTAATGTCTGAGGCCTTCACATGTACCCACTACGCACTGACTCACTCCAACTTTCAGTCTTGGAAGCTCCATTAACAACTTTCAGTCTTATCAAAACTCATGGTAAGTACTTTATACCAGTGTACTACTGTCTATCTTTTGTACAGTATTTTTACTGTACCTTTTCTATGTTTAGATATGTTTAGACATGTACAAATACTTAACTAGTGTGTTACAGTGGCTGTTGTTCAAATTTGTGGCCTAGAAGCAATGGGCTATATCATGTGCGTATGGTTTGTGTAAGTACACTGCTATGTTTGCCTGGCCTAATGATGCATTTCTCAGAAGTATCCACATCATTAACTGACACGGGCTGCTATGGCGATCCAGGTCTAGTGTTTGTCAAGTAGACTTGGACAATTCACACTGCTTACAAAGAGGTGTTTAGCCTCTTCTGAGTTTCAGGAAAGGCACGGATACGGTATGGTGAACTACTCGACACTCTGCCCTCATGGGTCTTCAAGACTGATGAGAGAGACAGATATGAACCATATAACCAACGAGACAAAGATACAGCGACAAACTGTGATCAGAAGTACCAAGCTCTGCCCAGAGCTCGAATCGGGCTCTTCATATTGTTCTGGGATCTGAGAGTGTGAGCAGATTTTAGTAGGTGGGGGTGAGAGGGAGAGGTACATTTCAGTTTATGAGAATTTGGGGGGTTGGGGAAGAAGAAGGCCACTATGGCTGGACTACAGAGAGTTAGGCAGAAGTGATACAATTCCAGTCCGGGAGAGTAGGTACAAAGAGACGGGTTCCTCTTGATGCAGGCTGAGCTGCTGGAGTGTCCAGCAAGCACAGAGAGAAGTTCTCTGCTTCTAGTGTAGAAAGAGCGGGTGGGAGTGTTCGATAGAATTTTTTCAAGATTAGGCTAACATTAGACAGATGTACTGAATGTCAGTATTTTGTTATAACACTCTAACTTTATATGGAGCTTGATACTATTATGAACTACCAACATACCATTTACCAGTTCATCCACATCTAGTCATTTTCTCTATGTCATAGGCATTAAAGAGTGACTTGGGAACACATTCCTTATAATCTAGCACAGTGCCTGCCTGGAATATGCACTAAAAAACTTTGCTGGCAGATGAAGTTCAATTTAATCACAATAATTATTATCCTCTTGCCTACAGTCTAATGAAGGCCTTTATGTATGTGATGAGGGAGAAGACAAAAGGAGACCGTAAGTAACTTACATGTGCACCCAAAGGCTGAAACGCCTTAGTCCTGGAGAGAGGATTTTTTTTTTTTTAATTACTGAAACTTTGGGACAATTCAGAAGAATTTTCTCATGTTAAAGCATGAGACTTTATGATTGTGAGGACTTTGTACGTGTGATCTCCCTTCAAAAGACGCATGTTATCTAAGAGAAAACTTCGAACTCGTTAAAAGAGGTGGTCCCATAGTTCTCATGAGTATTTTGTACTCTAAACTCTGGTATCAAGATTAGCACTCTGAGTTAATAAATCCATTTCTGGTTTTAGTTGGGTAGAAGATTTTGGTTTACCTTGTTTGGGCTTTACATAGCAGTTTTCAAACAAGGATCCTTTTGTAGGCTTTAGGGGGAAATTTTGTTTCCTTCTCCAGCTTCTAGAGGTTCTAGACCTACTTGCCTGAGCTCCCTGGCCCCTTCTCCAGCTTCAAAGAGCATCACTCCCAACTCCGCTTCCATTGTCCCATAAACTTCTATGACTGTACTCAGTTATCTTTCTTTTAGGAGAACTCTTGTACCCAGATAGTTCAGGATAATCCATAATCTCAGGATCTTTATCTTAATCATATCTGCAAAGTCTTTTTAGCATGTAACGTAACGTATTCACAGGTGCCAAGGACAGAGACATGGAAATCTTTGGAAAGTCCATTTATTCAGCCTGCCTCATCTGAGTGTAAAACTCCCCTTATGATAAATAAAGCTGTGATGTTGTGTATGCATTATAAACAAGGCTGTGATATTGTATGTTGCCATAGTCATCTGCCATGGAGATTCTTTTAGGATAAATAGAACCCACAAGGTATGTACGTTTGTTTAAAAAAGACTTTAATAGAAATGCCAAATTACCTCTGGAAGGACTGGCGGATGTGCACTCTCAACGGTAGTGTATAAAGTACATTTTTTTGTTCCCTGGGCGGTATTATTTGTTAAAAATCCTTTGTTATTGAATAATGAAAAAATCAGTTGTTGTTTTAAGGTAATTTAATAGTATTTGATGATATTAAACATTTTAAAAATAGAGTCACTGGTTATTGGTACAAAAGTAAAGAATTCAAATGAAAATTTTAATCAAGACTCTATTGCTCTGTGGGGATTTACTTTGTTATTATAGAAATCACCTAACTTTTAAGGAGTATGTTTCTGGAATGGCAGCATCAAGAGAAAAATGCAGAATGCTTCTGAATTGAAGCTCACATCTCAGAATGTTTAGGAGACTGAGCTAATTGTTTAGCTAGATGTAAGGATGATACTTGTTCAGGAGGAAATAAATTCGTCCCAGAGTGTTTTGTACATAGAGTTGTTATGCCTTTCTAACAGGGAAAGCCTACTCAATTATAGATGTGTGCCCAGGCTAGAGCGTGTCGCTTGTTTCTGCTATACTAGGCTGTGATCTTCTCTCCAGGAAAAACATCTTGTGATATATTTGCATCATCGCTAAATAAGAACTAGATATTTTGTCTGAGAGCAACTATTATCTAATTCTGGTCTTGAAAATATGAATGACAGAAAACCTTTCTAAATACATAAACGTTTGAAGGCTTTTTATATTGTAAAATGATTATATGTCTATTGAATAAAAATTTTAAATTGTAGGTAATCAAAGAACAAAAAAAAAAATAAGGCATGGTGAAGAAGAAACATTTTCTAAAGCCATCTTTATCCCCAGGATGATTGGGAGGACAGAGGGCTGCAATGTCAGTAAAAGAGGGACCAAAATGGTAAGGCGGAACACATCACCTGAAATGGGTGAGGTTGTATCTGTGGCTAGGTTCTGTCGGCTTATGAAGATTCTACCTTTCTCCCTCCAAAGAATCACTTGTTGCTGAGCTAGGGAGTCAAGACAAAATGCAAAGCGAATCTTGAGGACACCATGCAAAACGCTGCTTTCAGAGTTTGGAGAGCCAAGGATATAGCCTTTATTTCTTTGCTTCATTCCACTGGGGCTTTGCTTTCCTTGAAGAAGACAAGTGGCAGTGGTTTTCTTCCTTTAAGATCTCCAGGAGGAGGCTGTTTTTAGCTGAGAGCTACTGCTTTGCCTATCACCGCAGTGCCATGTAGGATGCCTGGTAGAGAAGCAGCTGGAGGAGAGGAAGTCAGAAAGTGAATGCCTGTAAAGAGAGAGCTCGGGAATAAAAAGGGAATGTGCTGGGATGCACACACCCAGCAGGTGCAGCTTGCAGGCCCCGCAGAGCAGGGTGGGTGCTTCTGGCAATCTCTAGCCTCTCGGGCTCTTTTGTTTGTTTGGTATTCTAGGAAGATTTGACTTATTTGTACCATTTCAATGACATTGTGAGGTTAAAAATATGTTTCCTTGCGCATAGTAATTAACATCAGGCTCTGGAGCATGGAATATTCCAGGATTTAGAAAATGCTAGGCATGTTATGGGCTGCAGCCAGCAGATGGTGGCAGCGTACCATAAAAAAGCAAATGAAGCAGGCTTGGTCAAGCTGGGAGGCTTGGTTTTGTTTTGCTTTGTTATTTAAGCTTGGCAATACCCACATATATATCCTGTGGGCTCACAGCATTTGAGCCCAGTCTGATCTTAAACTTGTTTTATGATGATATCATTATTTTTTACTGCTGCAAATTAACTGTCGGTTTCAATCTATCCCATGTTTCAATTGCCTTCAGGGATCATCTTGTCAGTTATGCAGCTTTCCAATTTTATGGCTGAGATCAAGAATGATTCCTTAAAGGCACATGGGAAACACAATGAAATATGAGGAAGTGGATGTGAGCTCTACTCCATGGCCAGTATTGTCAGTGTGCAGGAAAGACAGATAAGGGTAAAACCACTAAGGCCCCAATTCCATTTGAAATTCGACTGTCTTGACATTTACGTAGGTAGAATCATTTACCTAAGTATTGATAGTAACCCACTATCAATGGAATGAAATAGGGTTGGTGAGTTCCAATATTACTTTACAGAGTTGTTTTCAAAACTGTGAGAATTTAAGGACTTGCTAGCACACTAATATCTGTAGGTCCCCAGGAAATTCTTTCTCTTAGACACAGAGGTTCACACAGTCAGTCTCATTCATTCACTCTTTCTTACATCTACTGCTTCCTGAGTGCCTACTGAGTGCTTGTCCTTGTTCCAGGTGCCAGAAAGTCCTTGTGAACTTATTGGGCAGAAATTCCTGATTGCTGTCTATGTTTTTTTAAAGTATAAGGGCAAAAAGCGATTAGGATCTTCTGTACTGAGTTGGCAGAGCGTCCCTGATGGATGATAACCTGGAAGGAGAAAGGGGTCAGATTCTAGCTTGCCCCCATCAGAGATTTCCATCAGCAATAGACTGTCATAAATCTGCCACTTAATTCTGCTACCAGCAAGCATGCTGCCCAAGGATGTACTGAGAAACTGGTGGGAGGGGGATCCCAAAAGTCTGTAAGAAAAGGCCAGGCTATTCCTCTAATGCTGGATGGACAAAGTGAGCAATGGGTTCAAGGTCCTTGTCAAATTATGTGCTATCCTCTGCATGGTTGTTACTCCAGCTTCCTGAGTCATGTGATTACTATCTATCTGCTCCTAGAACCAGCTGGTATTCCTCAGCATTGAATAGCAATAGTTTCCCTGAGGCATGCCTACTATGGACCAGGTGCCTTTTCTTTTTAATCTTTCTGGCATTCATTCAAGCTGGACTTTATATACAAGATAAGTGAGGCTTCAAAAGGTTGATTGATTTGCCCGGTAAACAGCCATGCTGGGAACTAAACCAGACCTATCCTTGCTTCCCCCACTCTGCCAGGCTCCTGCTCTTTTGAAGCATTGCTTACTGTGACACTGTCCCACTGGCCTGGACAGGTACGGAAGAGAGATGAAGGAAGCAGTTTCAAGGTTTGTGCTGAGAAAGCCTGATACCTGTAATGGAGTCAGGCAGAAGATACACAGGGCCCCGGGGTGCCCCATCATTTGCTCTGCAGAGCTTTGGAAAATCTCGAGAAACAAAATGACTGGATTTTGTCTAGAGGTGTAGCCTGTAGAAATGGGGTGTCTCGTTCTGAGCAAAGGCTTCAGAGCATCAGACCGACTGTGGAGTTACAGGCAGAAAAGCAAAGTGCAATTTGAACTGAGGGACCAGGGAAATCTTTGCTTGAATGCAGGATATAAAGGATGGAGAGCAACACATTGGTCTTTTCAGCTCCACTCTCAGGCAACGATAACAGCACAACTGGCAGCGGCATTCTGAAGCACAAACAGCCACACCACCTGTATTTATTTATAGAGAGAAAGTGCACGAGGTGGGATAAATGCACAGAAACACTTTGAACACTAAGCACAGTGCAAATGGGCCACTATTGATTCTTAGCGGAAATGTTCATGTCTGCCTCGTGAACAAATCTTACTCCTGAGACTGTCTTTAACAAAATAGACAGTCTGACCTCTCCAGACTACATTTACAAGCTCATTTCTCCCCTCTTTACGTTTTAGGACTTTTCTTGGAGACATACGTAGGCACTTCAGCAATCCCAGAAGACTTTCACAAGAAGAGTTTCAGACAATGGAGAACAATGCTAAGTGAATGTACAGTTGGTTTCCATCAAAAAGCGTCATCGAAATGCTACAGAAGAACGAGGCCCTATAGAAGGTTAGCATCAAGGGCCATAAAGGCATATCTGGGTATAACACCCACTGGTGTGGCAGATGTTGGAATGCCAAGAAATAAAATTAGTCAGACACTTGCTGTTGGGTTTTCACCCCTAACTTGGCCCCCTTTCCATATGCACATGATTAAGTCTGTTGTGACTTGTGGACACAGCCAAGTGCGGAGAGCCACGTAAGGCGGTTTAAGAATCCATTAGATTCATTAGATCTCTTCTGAACGAGCCAGGATAATCAAATCTGTGTCCAGGCAGAGTCTCATTTAGCTGCCAGTTTTACTTACCTTTCAAAAAAATTGAGAGGAACTTCTTATGCAAAATTCACTTACAAGTGCCTTCTAATGGGTATTTAAAACATTCTACTCATCTCCAGTCAAAAATGGCTTCATATTTGTGTTGCTGAAGGCCATTTTTCAAAATGTACTGTGACTTCATTTTAATCATCTGTGAACTCATGTTACCCATAGGCTGGATGGAAATTGAGCAGTCTGCGACTGTAACATAAGTGATGTAAAAAAAAAAAAAATCAAGCTGCATATTTATTTTACTGCTCCCAGTTCTCAGTGCATTATCTGGAAAGCTTATCCATTTTTGGTCTGGGTTAGTGTCAGAAGTTTTCAATTGCAAATCCTTCTAAGGCAGGACTGATGTCAACCCCATCAGTCTGAGAGTCCCGGGTTCCTCATCCAAGAAGCCTTTCATGAGTGCCTATTGTGAGACAAGACTCCTTCACTGGCACAAGGTGCATCTCTGCTGCATCCAGAGAGGGTGGAGAAGACATTTTTTTTTTCCAACATAAATATGTGTTGGAAATCAAAACTTCTTTTCCCTAAAATTTTCTTCTTTCTGTAACCTTGCCTTTCCCTGTCTTGCTGCTCTAGAAGGAAAGGTAAAGGAGAAATTAGGCATCTTTGTTTTTAATATTGAGCATTCAGTTCAGAGCTAAAGCTAAGGGGAATAGAAATAGCTCCATGCTCAAGTGCTTGCCCACCATGTGGATGGCTATAGCAGACGTTTGGCTGTGTCTGATTTTTTTCCTTTGCTTTAATCTCCTCATAGTCAGAAAACAAACCCAAAGGGTTTTCCTACTTAGCACGGCTCTCCCGTAATCACTGCTTTCTCTCTTAGCCTCCTGTTCTCCCCACACAGGCTGGAGGCACTCTAGCCATCCCCCTGTCCGAAGCATGTGAACCCCATGATGTTTGCTGCTAATCCGGGGAAACAGGAACTCGAAGCTGTCTACCAACTCAGGGCGTCTCATACGTTCACAGCTTACTTCTGTGGAAATGTTTTTGGTAAGCCTGTATGGACATCTGGGATATTTGCCTTCTGATATCAATCATTTTACATATATAGAAATTTCATTACATTTTTACATCCTCTAATCACCCATGCTGGAAAGTACTGTCAAAAGTAGGGAATAAAGTCCAGGGAAAAATCCAGGGGACCAGGCCTAAGATGCTACTTATAAACCTTCTGACTAGAGCAAGTTACTCTTTACAAATCTCAATAATTGCACCAGTTACAGTAATAATGATTTTCTTAGCTTTACTTAATATACATACAAAGCTTTTAAAATTTTAAAGTGCCTTGCACACACGTGGTTAGAAGCAGAAATAACATTTATTAGGCCTCTTCTAAGTGTGACAAGCCATGGCAAGGCAATACTGCTCTGTAAGTATAGAGTCTCGTCTAAATATTCCTTACCTATAGTTGTTGCACATTGACAGAGCATCATGACACAAACAAGGCAGCATCAGTTTTGCACTTGAAATCCTAGGTTTTGTTCTTTTTTGTTTTGAGGCAGAGTCTCAAGCTGTAGCCCTGGGTAGAGTGCTGTGGCATCACAGCTTACAGCAACCTCCAACTCTTGGGCTCACATGATCCTCTTGCCTCAGGTTTTCTATTTTTTTTAGAATGAAGGGGGGTCTCACTTTTTACTCAGCCTGGTCTTGAACCCATGAGCTCAAGTAATCCACCCTCCTTGACCTCCCAGAGTGGTAGGAGAAATACTAGGTTTCGAAGCTTTCAGCTTCTACTTTTCCAATGTTGTGATTTTGTCATTTAACATATTTTTCTCAGGAGGCACCTGTAGCTCAGTGGGTAGGGGGCTGGCCACATACACTGTGACTGGCAGGTTCAAACCAGCCCGGGCCTGCTTAACGACAATGACAACCGCAACAAAAAATAGCTGGGTGTTGTGGTGAGCACCTATAGTCCCAGCTATTTGGGAGGCTGAGGCAAAAGAATCACTTAAACCCAAGCGTTTGAGGTTGCTGCCAGCTGTGACACTATAGCACTCTATCCAGGGTGACATAGTGAGGCTGTCTCAAAAAACAAAACAAAGAAAAAGCGTATTTTTCTCATCCATAAAATGAAGCTAATAATTTCTCCTTCGTGGAGATTTGATAGAAATTAAGAGAGAGAAAGTATGATAAAAGTATCTAGTACAGTGTGAGTATAGAATGAACTCATTAGCTAGGAATTTGTGTACCTTTTCACAAAAAAATGAAATGGTAATTTCTTTTTGCTTTAGGTGTAATACATCTTAGGCCCTTACTAGAGCTGTTCATTCACAAAAGTGTTTTTTTGCAGCTTTTGGCCAGGGGTGGGTTTGAACCCACCACCTCCAGCATATGAGGCCGGTGCCCTACTCCTTTGAGCCACAGGTGCCACCTGTTTTTTTTTTTTTTTTTTTAATTATTTCCTAAGCATACCTTAATTTGACACAAGAATCTAGTTCTAGAAAACACTTTTTCCCACATCAATCCCTCCTTTTGAAGGATAGGGTCTTTCTTCCCACTGTCCTCAAATTTGTGGCATCACCAACTTTCGCAGTAGCTAATAATTCTATTCTAAGACTCACGGTCTGGAGAAAGATGTTGGCTAAATGACTCACTGGCATCTTCTTGCTGTGCGGTTCCTACCAGGTTGGACGAGGTTGAATTCAAATCACATTGGGTCCTAGAGAATGTACTTACCAGGGAGGTGGTAAGATCTACCAACTAAGCATGTGGTCTTTAGAGACAGACTACCTGAACCATATCCTAGCTTTGCCGTTTATTCATTGTGGCATGTTGAAGAAGTCCTTCACCTTTTAACCTCCACTTCGTCTTTAATAAGTGGATAATAGCAACAGCCAACACTTATTTAAAGTCCTTACATGTGCCAGGTTCTATGCTTAATGTTTTACATGTACTAACTCATTAAAATTTACAACATTCTGGGAGGTAGAGATTCTACTTTTTTTTAAAGTTTTTTTTTTTTTTAATGTTTGAGATTCACTGAGGTACAAAGAATTAGGTTACAATGATTGCAGTTGTTATGTAAAGCCACGCTTGTAATTGTGTCCTGCCCCCAAGAGGTGCACCATATACCATGACCCCCCATCTCCCTCTCTCCTCCCCTCTCCTCAATCCCTCATTTCCCTACCCCCTCACCTTGGATTAGCTCATCTACTGCTTCCATGTTAGAATTGAGTACATAGGATTCTTGCTTCTCCATTCTTGTGATGCTTTACTAAGAAGAATGGGTTCCACCTCCATCCAGGTTAAGACAAAAGATGTAAAGTCTCCATCTTTTTTAATGGCTGAATAGTATTCCATGGTATACATGTACCACAGCTTGTTAATCCATTCCTGGGTTTGTGGGCAGTTGGGTTGTTTCCACGTTTTGGTGATTGTAAATTAAGCTGTGATAAACAGTCTAGTGCAAATGTCCTTATGATTTAAGGATTGTTTTCTCTTCTGTGTAATTGCCTAGTAGTGGGATTGCAGGATCAAATGAGAGGTCTAATTTGAGTTCTTTGAGGATTCTCCATACTTCTTTCCAAGAAAGGTTGTATTAGTTTGCAGTCCCACCAGCAGTGTGAAAGTGTTTCCTTCTATCCACGTCCTTGCTAGCATCTGCAGCTTTGAGACTTTATTACGTGGACTATTCTCACTGGGGTTAGGTGTTATCTCAGGGTGGCTTTGATTTCCATTTTTCTGATGATCAGGGACAATCAGCATTTTTTCAAGTGTTTGTTACTCATTCGTCTGTCTTCATCAGGGAAGCTTCTGTTCATATGTCTTGCCCAGAGGTACATGGCATTGTTTACTCTTTCTTCTATTGATTAATTTGAGTTCTCTATAGATTCTAGTTATCACCCCTTTGTCAGATTGATACCCTGCAAGTATCTTTTCTCATTCTGAAGGTTGTATTTTTGCTTTTCTTGTTGTGTCCTTAGCTGTGCAGATGCTTTTCAGCTTCATTTAGTCCCATTTGTTAATTTTTGTTATTGTTGTCATGGCTGCTAAAATCTTCGTTAAAAAAATCTTTCCCCAGCCCAACATCATCAAGAGTTCTCTTTATACTTTCTTCTAAGACTTTTATTATTTTCTGTCTTAGATTTAAGTTTCTTATCCATCTTGAATCAATTTTTGTAAGTGGTGAAAGGTGTGGGTTGAGTTTCAATCTTTCATATGTGGTTATCCGGTTCTCCCAGCACCATTTGTTGAATAGGGATTCTTTTCCCCACTGTATACTTTTGTTTGGTTTATCAAAGATCAGATGGCAAGTAGAGACTGATTTCATCTCTTGGTTTTCTATTCTGTTCCATATGTCTATGTCTCTATTTTTTGTGCCAATACCATGCTGTTTTGATTACTGTGGACTTGTAGGCTAGCCTCAAATCTGGTAGGGTGAGGCCTCCAACTTTGTTTTTATTACTAAGAATAACCTTAGCTGTATGGGGTCTTTTCTGGTTACATACAAAATGAAGTACTATTTTTTTCAGTTCTTCAAAATACGATGTTGGCATTTTAATGGTGATTGCATTGAATCTGTAGATTGCTTTGGGTAGAATAGACATTTTGAAAATGTTGATTATTCCCAGCCAAGAGCATGGTATGTTCTTTCATTTGTTAGTGTCTTTTAAATTTATTTTCTTAGGGTTTCATAATTCTCTTTGAAAAGATCTTTCACGTCTTTTGTTAGATGTATTCCTAAATATTTCATTTTCTTTGAAGCTACTGTGAAGGGAATTGTGCCCTTGATTTGTTTCTCAACTTGGCTATTACTGGTGTATACAAAGGCTGCTGGTTTGTGGACAATGATTTTATACCCTGAGACATCACTGTATTTCCTGATGACTTCCAGGTGTTTCATGATTGAGTCTCTGGGGTTTTCTAAGTATAAGATCATATTATCAGCAAAGAAAGAGAGCTGGACCTCCTCTGATCCCATTTGGATGCCCTTTATGTCCTTCTCTTGCCTGATTGCATTGGCTAGAACTTCCAGAACTATGTTGAATTATAGTGGCAATAGTGAACATCCTTGTCTTGTTCCAGTTCTAAGTGGAAATGCTTTCAGTTTGACTCCATTCAGTACGATGTTAGCTGTGGGTTTGTCATAGATGGCTTCGATCAGCTTAAGAAATATGCCTCCTCCGGCTCGGTGCCTGTGGCTCAATTGGCTAAGGCGCCAGCCTTGTACACCTAAGGTGGTGGGTTCGAATCCCCAGCCTGGGCCCACCAAACAACAATGATGGCTGCAACCAAAAAATGGCCGGGCGTTGTGGCAGGTGCCTGTGGTCCCAGCTACTTGGGAGATGGAGGCAGGAGACTCGCTTGAGCCCAAGAGTTGGAGGTTGCCCAGGGGGATAGCTTGAGGCTCCGTCTCAAAAAAAAAAAAAAAAGAAAAGAAATATGCCTCCTTTGCCTAGTTTCTAAAGGGTTCTTCTTACAAAAAGATGCTGAATTTTGTCAAATGCTTTTTCTGAATCTATTGAGAGGATTATATGGTCTTTGTTTTTGCTTCTATTGATATATTCCATTTGATATATTACATTTATGGATTTGTTTGTGTTAAACTGCCATTTCATCCCTTGGATGAAGCTTACTTGATCATGAGGTATATATTTTTTAATGAGTAGCTGCAGTCTATTAGCTAAGATTTTGTTGAGTACTTTTCCATCAATATTCATTAATGAAATTGGTCTGTAGTTCTCCTTTTTAGTTGGTTCTTTCCTGGTTTTGGAATCAAGGTGATGTTTGCTTCATAGAACGTGTTGGGGAAGTTTCCTTCCTTCTCTATGTTTTGGAATAGGTTTTGCAGTAAAATACATGCTTATCTTTGAAAGTGTGATAGAATTCTGATGTGAAAGCCATTGGTCCTGGGCATTTTTTTATTTTGTTGTTGGAAGCTTTTTTATTGTTTCTGTAATCTCAGTGCTTGATCTTGCTCTGCTTAAGAGATCTATTTCTTCCTAGTTAAGTCTAGGAAGATGGTGTAGTTCCAGGTATTGGTCCATTTCCTCCACATTGTCAAATTTCTGGGCATAAAGTTTTTAGTAGTAGTCTGAAATAATCTCTTGTACCTCTGTGGTATCAGTGTTATTTCTCCCTTTTCATTTCTGATTGAGGTTATTAAAGATTTTACTTTTCTATTTTTGGTTAATCTAGCCAATAGTTTATCTTTTCAAAGAACCAACTTTTTGTTGCATTAAATTTCTGAATGATTCTTTTATTTTCAATTAATTTCTTTCTTTTTTTTTTTTTTTTTTGAGACGGATCCTCGAGCTATCCCCCTGGGTAGAGTGCCATGGCATCACAGCTCATAGCAACCTCCAACTCCTGGGCTCAAGCGAGTCTCCTGCCTCTGCCTCCCAAGTAGCTGGGCCCACAGGCGCCCACCACAACGCCCGGCCATTTTTTGGTTGCAGCCATCATTGTTGTTTGGTGGTCCTGGGCTGGGGATTCGAACCCGCCTCCTTAGGTGTACATGGCTGGCGCCTTAGCCAATTGAGCCACAGGCGCTGAGCCAATTCATTTATTTCTTATTTAATTTTGTTTATTTCTTTTCTTCTGCTAGGTTTGGATTGGATTGCTCTTCCTTTTTCATTTCTTTAAGATGATTCATTCGTTTATTGATGTGTTCTCTTTCTGTTTTTCAGATGTAGGTGTCTAATGCGATAAGTTTCACTCTGAGGACTGCTTTCACAGTGTCCCACAGGTTTTGGTAGCTTGTGCCTTCATTGTTGTTATGCTCAAAGAAGATAATAATTTCCTTTTTTATCTCTTCCTTGATCAAACTGTCAATCAGAATAAGGTTGTTTAATTTCTATGCCTTTGTGAGGGGATGACAATTTTTGTTGTGATTGAGTTCCACCTTTATTACCTTGTGGTCTGAGAAGATACAAGATAAAATTTCAATTCTTGTGATTCTGTTGAGGTTTGTTTGTGTCCTCAGATATGATCAGTTTTGGAGAATGTTCTATGGGCCTATTAGAAGAACATATATTCTTTAGCTTTGGTATGGAGTGTTCTATATAGGTCTGTCAAGCACTGTTGCTCTAGGGTCACAATTAAGTCCCTTGCATCTTTGTTTAGTTTTTGTTTAGTGGCTCTGTCCAGTTCTGTAAGAGGAGTCCCCTGCTAGTGTGGTGTTATGAGATATAATATTGCTCAGACTAATTAAGGTCTGTTTCAGAAATCTGGGAGCATTTAAGTTGGGGGCATAAATATTCAGAATTGAAATGTCTTCTTGTTGTATTTTTCCCTTGACCAATAGGAAGTGTCCATTGGCTTTTTTCACTTTAGTTGCTTTAAATTCCACTTGTATCTGAAAATAAAATTGCAACCCCTCTTTTCTTCTGAATTCCATTTGACTGAAAAATTGTCTCTCAATCCTTAACTCTAAGTTTTAATTTGTCCTTGAGGCTAAGTGTGTTTCCTGCAGACAGCGAATAAATGGCTTGTGTTTTTTATCCAATCAACCAGTCTATGCCTCTTTGGTGGGGAATTCAAGCCATTAATATTTATTGAGAGAATTGATAAGTGTGGTTGCATTCTATTCATCTTATTTTGTGGAAGTTCGTTGCTGAGTTTTATCTTTTGCATCATTGTGGAAGTTAGGTTTTGTCTTTAGTTTCTGGGTTTTACTCTGCTAGTGATCTATTGTGATGGTCAGTGTGTAGAATAGGTCTAAGTACTTCCTATAAAGCTGGTCTTGTTGTGGTAAATGTCCTAATGTTTGCATGTCAGTAAATGATTTGATTTCCCCATCAATTTTGAAGCTTAGCTTAGCAGGATATAGAATTATGGGCTGAAAATTATTTTGTTTAAGTAGTTTAAAGGTCGATGACCATTGTCTTCTGGCTTGAAAAGTTTTATTTGGGAAGTCCATAGTCACCCTAATGGATTTGCCTCTGTAAGTCAATTGGCAGCTTGCAGAATGTTCTCTTTTTTCTTAACTTTGGATGGCTTCATGACAATGTGTCTTGGAGAAGCTCTATTTGAGTTGAGATGACTTGGGGTCTGATATCCCTCTGGAAGGAGTGTATAAGAATCTTTGATGACATTTGGAAAAATTTTCATTTATGATATCCTCTAGTAGGGCTTCCATTCCTCTGGGATGTTCTTCTTCCCCTTCTAGGATACCTTTAACAAATATGTTTGAACACTTCCTGATGTCCCATAATCCTGTCAGTGAATGTTATGCTTTCTTTCTCTCTTTTTATCTGTCTCTTGAACTGCTTGAGTTAGCTCGAGAGTTTTATCCTCTATGTCTGAGATTCTTTCTTATGCATGGTCTAATCTGTTATTGATACTTTCTACTGCATCTTTAAGTTCCCTGATTGCTTCAGTTCCTTAAGCTCTGCTGTATCCTTTCTATGTTCTTCATATTGTCTATCTCTTATTTGATTCTGTTTTTCAATTTCCTTTTGGTTATTTTTCACTTTCTCAGCAATTTACTTCATTGTTTTTACCATCCGTATTTTAAATTTCTGTTCTGTCATTTCTAACATTTCTTTATGGTTTCTCTGTTCCAGTTTTTTTATGTTGCCAAGATTTTTCTGCTGTTTCTTTCTCATTAGTGTATTCCTTTTGTTTGTTTCCTTACCTAGATTTTAAAAAACTTTCTTTTGCCTTTTAAGTTACCATGCCTCCAACCCAAGGTGTTGAAGTGTCCTTTTGGTAAAAGACAAGAAGAGTGAAGAGCAAAATGAGATAAAAGATAAAAAAAGAGAATGGAAAAGGAGTGAGCAGAAGAGAAGATTGATAAAAAGAAGAGAGGAACATAAAGAGAGAGACAGGAGGAACAGTGGTGTACAGTAGGGTACCTTTGACCCACATCTACAAATCTGAACCTCTCAGGGGGCTGGGTTGGGTGGGTTCCTTGATGTCTACAGCTCTTTGTCAGCCTGAGCAGACTCAAGATCCCACCTCCACCAAATAGAGAAGAAAAACTATAGTGTCAATCAAACAAAATCAATCAGACAAAAAATCTTAAGGGATAAAATTGGGGGAAATAGAAAATAACAGAGGCAGAAAAACTAGTAAGAATGAAGCCCTTATTATTAAAGAAGGCAACAATAAAAATTATATTTACATTAAAAAATGAAGAAAAAAGAAAAGGAAAAATCTAAGGGGGAAAATTGAAAAGGAAAATTCTTTTAAAAGAAAAAAACAATCTCTCTTTCTATATATATTCCTGAATATTGCCTAAGCAACAGGTGATCTTCTAGGGTATGAGATGCTAATCACAATGCAGATGCAACTGTATAAGATGGTTTTATACACTGCTGACTGCTTTGCCCTTAAACCACACAGAGATGGAAGCCTGAATCTCTCCTCAGCTTGCTTAATAAACATGCCTTAACCTTTACAAACTATGACCCTTGGCTAAGCAGTGGCTTTCTCAGGAAAGCATTATGTCACTCAGATCTCTCTAGAAGTGGCTGCCTGCTTATCAGGAGTACCAGAACCAGCCTTTCTCTAGGACTCTGAGGGCCGTGCCTGCAAGACAGCTCTCCCACAATGACTGCAGCTGTCCTGCAGGTGAACAATGAAAGCTCTACTTTGCCCCTGTGACTCAGTCCTGGCCTTTGGGTGCTGTTCAAAGTTACTTGCTGATGTTGCCACAGCTGCCACAGTTGGTGGCCTCTAAGCAATCAAAAACACTTGCCACTTCTCCATTGCTTTTCTCCTCCTCTTGACATCCTGAAATCTCCTGCTTCCTCCCTGAGTCCCAGAAGGGATGTTTCAGGGTAGACTTCACAAACCAGAGGTGCCTGAAGTCTTCTTTCTGTAATCTCACCATGCCCAGCTGTAAAGAAGCTGCCTCTACTGTGCCATCTTGCTCCCCCCTCCCTTTTAAGTTTTAAAGTAATTGTACTAAGAACATTTAAGATGAAATCTACCCTCCTAATAATTTTTTAAGTGTACAGTGGAGTGTTGTTAACTATAGGCATGATATTGTACAATAGATCTCTAGAACTTATTCATATCACTCAGCCAAAATTTTATATCCATTGAGCAGTCATTCTTCATTTCCCCCTTCCCCTAGCCCTTGGCAATGACCATTATACTCTCTTTATCTTTAATTTTGACTATCTTAGGTAGTTCACATACATAGAATCATACAATATTTGTTCCTGTGACTGGCATAGTGTTCCCAAGGTTCAGCCACGTTAACAGGTATGGTAGGATTTTCTTCTCTTTTTGGAGGCTTTCATCATATGTATACACCATATTTTCTTTATCCTTTTGTCCATCAAAGGACATTTATGTCATTTCCACATTTTGGCCTTATGAATAATGCTGCAGTGAGCTTGGAAATACAGATATCTCAGTAAGATCCTGGAATTGAAATGAGGTGGGGATTTTTTTAATACTCATTTTAAAAATTAAAAATATTCTGAAGCAATATGTAGGTTAAATATATTTGGGGGTTTGGAGGGCACATCTAATAAATGTTCCAGCTGGGCTTCAGTTGCATCAATGAGTCAAGACAATTGTGTTCTGTGTTCTTGAAGTGATAACACTTCATACTAACATTGAACTTTTAACAGAGCCTGGCATCTGTAAACACAAAATAAATGTCAGCTAATCTTATTAGCAAGGAGACTATGCCTCTGGCTATAATGCTTTTGTCCACCTAGCTTACAGTTTTCCTTGATTATATTTCTGAAGAGTTTAAATTCTTTGTTATGAGATTGAACTCAGGTTCATTAAAGAGGTAAATTTGTATTAATGTTAATTCACAAAACTGGTTCCAACCTTAGATTGCTGTAAACTCTGGCCACACTTTAGTAAAACGTTTCCCCCTTCTCTTCTTCTTCTCCACAATTTTCTCTCCTTCTCGCTGGCATTTCATCAATGTATTCACTGACCCTCTGCATCTAAACACAAATATTAACAATAACATCTTGTTCTCTTGCACCAAAAATAAAACTCAAAACTGCCATTTATTCTCTCAAATCAGGAATCTAATCCCTAGAGATGATAGATTAACTTCATATGACTGTGAGCAAAACTGTGCTGACCCTTAAATCTCCTCTGGAGGACACCAGAAAACAAGTTGTGGCCACAAGAATTACCATTGAGTCCTGAAATAAATAGTTGTAAACCGGTCATGCCAAAGCTGAGAGTCTAACGTGGTCAATGAAAGCTAATTATGATTTCAGGGTTTTGCCTTGATTGCATGAGGCCAGGACCAGAAGCCCTTGAAAATCTGGAATATTACTTCTAGACCAGTCTACTTTTGGGAAACTATTTCTTTATGGATGTGGATAGAGCCCAAGAATAAGAGGAGGATGCCCCAGCGAGCCTTGTAAGAGCTTACAGCAGTTCTGTAACCGGAAGTCAATCCGCCATTCTTCTCTTATCCCCCGGTTCCGGGCTTGTGATTTTTCACTGCAGCAAGTATTCTGCTTCTTTCCTGTCACAGAAAATGTGGCTTTTCTTATCTGTAAGGTGTCTCAATTTAGTGGAAAATAGAATTGAGTCCACTGCCCACTCCCTGTTCTAGGACTGTTTCTCTCAAAATAGGAAATATATAATGTGTAGGCTGGGTGGCTAGAATTAGGTTGAATCAGTATGAAGCAGGGAGATTTGTTTGCTTCAGAAAAAAATCTCCCACTGCCTTGGCTGGCTGCAGAATCCAGGACAAATATCTAGACTCAGAGCTATAGAAATCAAATCATCCTGGAGGGATTATTATAATGATGACCCTCTCCATGGATTCCCACTCACCTTTTTAACAAAGCCTTTTGTGGCCAAACTGACATTTCTAGTTAAGATTTGGAAACCATTATATTTAATGCCTTCTCATTGATTAGTTGAAAGAAGAAAGAAATAGACTTTCCAATGGAGATGGGGGCAAATCTTTTCTTTCTCTGTTTTTATAATGAATTTACATATAAAGTCACCTGTTTTCTAGATAAGCAGATGAAATTAATCCCCTCAAAATAAACAGGAGAAAATAAGCAGTGTAAAATGACATGTCTAAGGTTTTTTATTTTTAATGACTTTAAAACATTCATCTGGCTAAAGATACTTCCAAATCTATTTCTATCCAGCTTTAGATTCTTATTTTCTACCTACCTGTTGGGTAATAAAGGATTAAATTTGTTTTGTTTGAGAATACCACAGAGCACAATGAAAATGTGAATCACTCCAATGCCAGTACAAGGTCTGGGAAGAAAAAAAGAGAAAAATCCCTCCTAATGTTTGAAATTTCTAGCGCCCGTAGCTGAGAAACAGGGAAGGCCACAAACCCTAGCCGAAGAGTGCATTTCTCCCTGAGTGAAGGATTTCCATGGAACAGTACTCATCAAATGCAAATAAAAGTTGTACCTTAGGGAAGGGAACTTCTTTCTATGCTCCCAGACCTCTCAATCTGAAACCTCATTCTTCCATTAACAAAGAATTGTGCTTTGTGATTTATGAAGTCTGTTTCTTTTTCTTCAAGTTGAATGTTAATATTCTGCCTTGTGCATTTAACTTAATGGATATTCTCAAAACTGGCAGCTTTTCTTTTATGCAGTAAGAAGGAATAATTCTGAATTAAGAACACCAAAATAGGTTGAGGATACATTATGTCAGAGGCTGTAGATTGTTAACAAGCAAAGGAAGCAGGAGACATAGAGTATAATACAATTAAGAGCAACCGGGTAAGATTGCTAAGCCATTTCATCCCAATGACTTTACCTGTTAATGCCGGAGGTGACCCTTTCCAGTCTGTCTAAAATTTAATAGAGCTCTAGGTGTTTTTTCTAATTTCTGAGTGAACTGCAATTAGCAAGTATAGCAGATGCTGTGGGTGCCCTGTCTGCATCCCTTTACCAGGGCCATCCACCCTTCTCCAGCTGCCGTGAGTGTTGACTGCTAATGACACACAGCTGGCCCCTCTTCTAGAGCCCTGCTGATGGCAGCTGTATCTCCCCGTGGGTTATGATGATCACCCCAACTAAGGGCAACTGATGATTGATGGCTATGGGGCTACAAATGTCCCTGTTGCATTAAAGGAGAGGGTCATAATTACTTTTGTGGTGTGATCTCATGGATCAGGTTAAGACTAGCCCTTCTATGGGAACGTATCCTTGCTCTGTTCTTTCCTCTCCTGCTTTATATCCTCCCTTGCTGGTTTCCCTGAAGATTGCCCCTTCCATACCTCTCATGCACCAGAGCTACTGTCTGAGCCTCTGATTCTAGACACTTAAGATACTGAGTTTGCCTATATATTTTAACTTATTTTTTCCTGATGAATTCAATAACACAGTATCATTGTTAACCAGAATTCCACTGAAAAACAATGGACTATTCCCTCCAATTATTAAAAGTCTGTTCTTTTGACCCTTAATAAGCTCTTATAATATAAGAAGAGAAGTTCCTTCTCTTCAGTAGTGTTCTCTGTGCGGCCTTTATCTACCAGCTTACACGGAAAAAGCATGGTTTGGCAAAGAATTAAAGTCACAAAGGTTGGAAATTGGAACTCCATGACTGATTTCTACTTGCCTCCTTCCAATGTTGCTAGTTTGCCTGGTATTCAACTCTATTTATAGCACTCCTCTTAAAAGCTTGGCTTTTCAAGTTAGAATAATGTCTTGCCACAATAGGAATAATTATTATGGCCTTAGTATATGGTAGTCATCTGGGTGACAAAAGACATTTGCGTGGAATCAAATAGTCCATCCAAGTCTGAATGATATGTATTTTCTAGGCGCTCTGTAATTAGAAATGTGATTGTATAAATGTCTGAAAATCTGTTCTGGTTTTAAAGAAATTGGCCTAGAGCCTGTTCTAGTCTGGACACAAAATTCACAGAATTTGAAGGTCTCCTTGTATCTGGACTAGCTGGTGGTGGGAAGGTGGGCTGATTCAGCAATTGAAAGAATGGTGATTCTGGCTGACAGATGCAGTCCTCAAGGAAATGTCAAGCTGACCCTGCTGCGTAGAAAGACAGAGCAGAGAGGTGATGTAAAAGGACACAGGGAACACAAATATATTAAAGACATTATTATTTCTGTTGGGTGGGGCAGGGATTCATGACTGAACACTGAAAGAATTGGAGCTCTTCACCCACTCCCAAACTCTGCTTTTACCAGACATAATGTCCCAACATGTCGACTGATGCACCAAATTGGGCATTACTGATTCTCACTACTATATTTGGGTCTATAGAAATTGGCTTTTTGTTTCCATCATGTTATTATTTATTTATAATCAATATCTTCTAATTAATTCTAAAATATTCTTAAAGCAAGCGGGTGCTTTCTATTTTTTATTGAAACATCTGATGCTCATTTTGATTCATTTTCTTCATGTTTACAAGTGATTTTTGCTGGATTTGTAGGATGTAAATTTGTTAGCATTTGATCTTTGAATGGAAAGCATCCATTTGAAGGTCACTGCTGAAAAGTCAGGAAATTGCTTTTAATTTTATATAATTTATGGTTCATTTGTAAAAGTCACAGAATTTCACATTCTAAGACATTTTCCTAGGATTCTGTTTTTAAAAGGCCACTGCCTCTTAAGAAATGATGAACACATTTCGTGGTTGTTGTTGAATTTCCAAACAAAAAAGCTTGGAACTTGCCATGTTTTACTGAGAAAGTAGAGGTAATTATTATAGTTGCTAATGTCCTTGTTCAAAATCCTTTCCTTGCCTACCCTATGATTGTCATACCACTATCAAAGGTTAGATAACATAAGAAGCCTCTCTGAGAATTAGGTACTTCCTGTTCCTATTTAATAGAAGGGAAGTAATACTTGGTGAGTCAAAAGAAAAATACTGACTTCAGAAAATCTGGATTATTTTCTATTTTTTTCCCTGTGACCCCTATGCATTTTATAACTGTCTCTATCTAAATGAACAATATGTTAAGTATTTAAAAAGAAGAATAATAGCACTGATAATAGTCTTTAAAGTTTATAATCAGCAATAACTGGAAATATAAAAATGAACTTTAAATTTTAATATGTCATTAGAATGTTTTATTCTTTAACCTTTATATTTGCAAGATTTAATGAAAAGAAAATAAATGGTATTGGAAATTTTAAAATCTCATAAGAGTAAAATTTTGACTTTAATTGGCTTAAACATCTCTAGTAGTATTTTTTTTTTTTAAGAGTGGGAACCTAGCAAGGCCAAAAAAAACCCCTAAAATAGTGGGGCAGTACCTGTGGCTCAGTGGGTAGGGCTCTGGACCCATATACCAAGGGTGGTGGGTTTGAACCCAGCCCTGGACAAAGTGCAACAACAACAACAACAAAATAGTGCATAAAAGGAAGGACCCCGCCCCCCCCAAAAGAAGAAAGGACATAGGTTACTAGCATATGCTTATGAAGTGACTATGTCATCTCTTCTGAGTTGGTTTAATTTGTTGATTTAAAAATTTAATCTTTTCTTTGCCTAATAATTTCTTGTCTGTTTGTAGAAAGAAACTCTAATCCCCTGAACTAGAGCTGGAACTAGAACTTTACTATTACCCTTAACCTCTCTTAGTTGTTTGGCTAGTAATTAAATCATGAAACTAATAGTTTAAGGCATTAAGGAAAATTAATTATTTGTGAATAAGTATTAATAATTATTTTTATAGATATGAGTGTGAGTGATATATGGAAAAAATAGATCACTGATATAATGAAAGCCTTAAGATATAGTTAAACTTCAATTAACCATGTTCATAAAAGAAGTAAAGATAGCCCAAAATATATTTCAGAAATAACCTATGTTATTAACATGCATTTATATGATTTTAGAGCTGATTTTCTTCTGTAATTAAAATGTCTAAGGCTAACTTCAAAATTAATTTGCATTCTCTGTGTTTCCACCAATTAATGACATACAAGGTCATTCTAGAGGTCAGTCAGTCTAGAAATAAGTCTTTTGCTGCAGTTATTCACTAAGTAAGTAAGCCACATCTGGTTAACAGGGAATTCTCCTCAAGCAGGAAAAAAATGCAATGGCATGAATGAAGAAAAGGTGGAAAAGTCCTTAACTGTTAGAAGGTCATTGTGTCATAGAGCAGGAATTATTTCATTGTCTACACGGTGTCCATGTGCTATTGCACACAAACTTTATGGACACCCTGTATATAAAATAATTTAAGTCATGAAGATTCCCAAACCATGTAATGTGAAATCTACTGTAGCCATACTGAGAAAGGATAAAGTTGTATGTTGAAAAGTTAGCTGTTACCCTTCCCCAGAGTCATCTTTAGGATATCAATGCCCCATGTAAATTTTTTCTGTGGGGCCTCTGTCTATGAAAAGGGTTTCCAACATTTTTCTTTTCTGTGCCACATATTGGAAGAATAGGAGTAGTTTGGGGCTGGGCATGGTGCCTCAGGCCTGAAATCCTAACACTCTGGGAGGCTGAGGCGGCTGGATTGCCTGAGCTCACGGGTTTGAGACCAGCCTGAGCCAGAGCAAGACACCATCTCTAAAAATAGCCAGGTGTTGTGGCAGCTGCCTGTAGCTTCAGCTACTCAAGAGGCTGAGACAAAAGAATCACTTGAGCCTAAGAGTTTGAGGTTGCTGTGAGCCATGATGCCATAGCACTCTACTGAGGACAACAAAGTGAGACTCTGTCTCAAAACAAACAAACAAATAAAAAGAGTTGTTTTGGGTCACACATTAAACACACAAATACTAACAAATGCTGCTTAGCAACAAAAAGGTCTGTGCACACTTTTCATTAAATCCAATACCACAGATAAGCAAAAAGGGTCCTCACAAAATTGGTATGTAGCCCACAGGCCATAGGTTGAATGCTCCTACTCCATACAAAATAATTTGATTTTAAATGTGTTAGAAATGTCAAATGGAAATATGAGAATGGTTTTACATCTGGGTTTTCTGTTTGATCCATAGGTCTGTGTCTGTGTTTTTGTACCATGCAGGTTAGGTTACTGTATCCTTTTAGATTAGTCTGGTAGATTCATGCGTCCCAATTTGTTCCTTTTACTTAAGGTTGTTTAGGCTATGCAGAGTCTTTGCTGGTTCTATATGAAACATAGAATTATTTTCTTCTAGATATGCAAAAAATGACATTGATATTTTAATGGGGATTACATTGAATCTGTAGATCACTTTTGGTAGTATAGACATTTTTAACAATGTTGATTGTGCTAATCCTTAAGCATGATGTGTTTTTCCATCTGTTTACATCCTTTGCTATTTCCTTCTTCAGTGTTCCATAGTTCTCCTTATAGAGGTCTGTCACTACCTTAGTTAAATATATTCCTAGGTATTTTACAATTGAGACGGGGTATTGCGTCTTTGATTTAGTTCTCAGCTTGACTGTTGTTGGCAAATATAAATGCTACTGATTTGTCTATTCAACCCAACAAGAAGAAGAAGAAGAGGAGGAGAAAAACTAATACCCTTTGTAAGAACTTCCATGGAAATGGAGACCGTTCTTCTAAGTGAAGTATCTTGAGAATGGAAAAACAAACCCCACATGCATTCCCTATTCAATTGGAACTAATTGATGAACAGTTAAGTGCATTTATGGAATAACACTCATGAAAAATCAAGTAGAGTGGGGAAGTGGAGATAGGTAAATTCATACCTAAAGGGTACATGTACACTATCTGGGTGATGGGCACACTTGTAATTTGGCTTAGACAGTATAATAGAAATATATGTAGCCAAAACATTTGTACTCCTATGATATTCTGCAATAAAGAGGGAGAAAGGGAGGAGATTTGGTAAGCTTTCATCTAATGGTATGATGTAGGGGTATAAGGAACACCTCATGGGCGAAGGGCTCAAATACAACTTGGACTTTACCTAACAAACACAAATAATGGAATCTAATTATTTTTACCCTTATATTAATCTGAAAAAAGAGTGTTATAAAGTTCATGCTTGAGAATAATGGGTATAGTATGGAGAAACCTCAACGAACTCAACCTAGGCCTCCCATTTGATCCTGCAATCCCATTAATGGGCATCTACCCAGAAGGAAAAAAAATCCTTTTATCATAAGGACACTTGCACTAGACAGTTTATTGCAGCTCAATTTACAATTGCCAAAATGTGGAAACAGCCTAAATGCCCACCAACCCAGGAATGGATTAACAAGCTGTGGTGTATGTACACAATGGAATACTATTCAGCAATTAAAAAAATGGAGACTTTACATCCTTTATATTAACCTGGATGGAGGTGGAATATATTCTTCTTAGTAAAGCATCACAACAATGGAGAAGCATGAATCCCATGTATTCAAAAGATATGAGGACAATTAATGACCTAGTACATGGTGGGGGTAGGGGAAGGGGAGAGCCAAGAGAGCAAAAGAGGGAGGGGGATGGATGAAAAGAAAAGCAGAGAGAGGGAAGGAGGGAAGGGAGTGGGGTCTCCATGTGTGACACACCTTTTGGGGGCGAGACACAATTGTAAGAGGGACTTTACCTAACAAATGCAATCAGTGTAACCTGGTTACTTATACCCTCAATGAATCCCCAACAATAAAAAAAAAGAATAATGGGTATAGATATTTATACATTTGTTTATTGTCCAATAATTGGATGTAAAGATTCCTCATATTAGCTAGCAGGTTGGCATTGTATCTTCTTGCTTTTTATTGTCAAATGCATGGTTCCTGGTTAATTTGTTTTTTCCTAGCATGTGAGAAACAGGTAGCAATGCTGTTGTCAGTCACAATGAATCACAATGCCATGGCTCTTCAGATGCTGTTGGTATTGGAACAGTATAGATCCACTTGCTTCTGGATTTTCTATTATTACCATTTATTTAATGTTGGTTATATCATTACTCATGAGACTAGGTCATTCATCCTGCCACCCAGTGTATGGTTTTCCTTGATTGTCTCAAAAGTTGTTATGCTGCTTTGCTGATGATCAAAGATGCAAATCTTATCCTGCATATGCAGAAAAAAGTTGTTTTCTGATCATGTTAAATTTACTGCTCAGAATTTTATAGCATAGACTTGAAATAATTCATTTTGCAACTATGTCTTCTTTTGAACTCTTTAGAAAGTGGCCACTGCATTCCCAGAATGTGTTCTCTTGAAGATGGTTGTATTTCTGCCTTCCACCACTTCCATCACTGGGGAAGATAAGTGAGAGAACCATGGCAGATAAGCAGAATGATGCCTTCGTACAAGAAATGTCTTATCCCTTGTTCAGCATGGCTCAAGACCAGCCCAGCAGGGCACAACATCAACACAAGAGTGGAAATGATCCAGAAGGGCATAGGAGAGCAAAGATCTTGAAAACTCTAGGAAGAAATGGGCAAGGCCGTGCCCTCAGTCTGACCTGTGGTATGGAGCTTGCAGAGGAAGTGTTGAGACAGTTCTGGGTACAGCACACTTACTGCCACCCTGTCCCTTGGGCCTGTAGTCTGAAGAGCTATTATATCAGCCTATTTGCATGGCGTAAATCCAGGGATCCAGTAGAGCTGTGAATTGTTCTGTGTCAAAGTGAGAGTCGCCTCAAATCAGCATGTCACCATCATTCCAGAGGCTCAATCTCATCCAATCTGTCGCAATATCATAAAAATAAAATACTCTAATGACCAGCAGCTTTCTTCCTGGAGGTGCTTTGGGGCGTCGGCTTTACCCCATGTATAGGGTAGCAGCTTTGAGAGGAGAAATGGGTCATGGTTTGGTCTAAGGCTTCCTGTCCAGATAGCATTGTCAGAAGGGCTGTTACTGTGCACCAGAGGGGAACTTAGAAAATTTCTTGGAAGGTGCTATGAGGCATGGAGCTCCCTGAGTTGCAGGTCTAAGACAGGGGTCCTGCTTGCAGGGGTCTGAGTGCTATAATGGATTTCCTATCAGATTCTCTGTTGCTATTTATCTCACTAACAATTGCCTCATACAGTCTTGAGGTTTGCTCTTAAATTGCTGCTAAATCATTACTAAGTGTCCTCCTTGAGGTCCCAGTAAGCAGCCCTCAGAGGTGTGCTTTCAGGATTTCTCTGTAGCAGAGGTGAGGGAGTCTAAGACTTTGAAAGAAAATTCCCACTTTCTTTAACCATTAACATAAATTCATAAGCAGTAGCAGTATGTATATGAGTCCATTTCCATTTCAGAAGAGTGGACAGATCTCTGAAGAGAAACTTTCAGCTCATAGGCTCTTGACACAAAGAAGATGCTCATGGAAATTGGGGCCATTATTATTGCTTACTGTGTTTTCCTTTAAATTGATGAAAGCAGAGCCACTTGTCACTTCAGTGGAAAAATTGAATATATGAGTTTTGTGGAAGCTTCTGGAGTCATAAGTTATGACTGGTAATGTAAATCTATTTTTTAATGTCTAGTCCCATTCAAAGAACAATGAAAGGGAATGGAAGCCTCTTTGTCTTTTTGTACTTAGAAGAAACAGGTATGAAAAATTGGTATTCTAAAGCCATAGATCAAGCATTGTAGTTTAAGAATTTCAGAATGACAATAATTAGAAAGAAATGCATCTTTTGTGGAAAAAAGTAATACTTTTTATTTCTTTAGTGTTGCTAGGAAGAAAAGATGTGGTAATGATCAGAGGATAGAACTTTATTTCTTCTCTGGAGTGTAGATGAACTCCAGACTTCTGTTTAACTTTAATCTGATTTCTTCTCCTTTTCTATTTTCTTTGTCTTCAGCATCATCTTCTTCTATTTTTTTTTTATTAAATCATAGCTGTGTACACTAATGTATTCTTATTTTAATGACACTGTTTCTTCATATGTGAAGAAATCATGTTAAAATCTTCATATATTTCAATGGATCACTTCCTTCAGATGTTGTTATTTAAATTTGCTTTAGAGTAAAATTAGTTGGCTCTCTTCCAAAGTAGGGACTCTTGGAGAGCCCATCTGTCCTATGAGGAGTAGCTATTTCAGGTAAAACAATGACTCGGTCTGATGCAAGCTCTGTCCACAATTTAAAAATCTCTGAGAAATAATAAATAATATCTCTATTTTAGGGATGATTGATTCATTGCTAATATCTTTGCTTATTCTTTTTTTTTTTTAAGAGACAGAGTCTCACTTTATTGCCCTCGGTGGAGTGCTGTGGAGTCACAGCTCACAGCAACCTCCAACTCCTGGGATTAGGCCATTCTCTTGCCTTAGCCTCCTGAGTAGCTGGGACTACAGGTGCCTGCCACAACACCCAGCTATTTTTTTGTTGCAGGTTGGCTGGGGCCGGGTTTGAACCTGCCACCCTTGGTATATGGCGCCAGCGCCCTACTCACTGAGCCACAGGTGCCACCCATCTTTGCTTATTCTTATGTAACTAATAGAGAAATAAAAAGCTACTCCTATTTAGCAGTGATAAAGAATAGTGTAGATGGGGCATGTTTTGCTAAGAAAGGAGCTCTGGGAGAGATTAAAAGAGAAAAGTCATGTGGTACTGTTGGTTGAAATTCAAAGAGGAAATAGATGCTTATACATCTTTTATATATTTTTTTCCCTTGAAGGACACATAAGAAAACGGGTGACTATGGTTTTCACTGAGGTATGGAGTTGGGAGGAGTGGGATAGAAGTGGCTTGTTTAATTCTCATTTAATACATTTTTTGCCTCATTTCAATCCCCTTACCATGTTCCTTTTTGTGGTATGGTAGGCAAAATTCTCAGATAGTCCCCAAGATTTTCCACCTATATAATCTCTAGGTCTCTGGCTGTGATGAGTTTTACTTTGTGATTTTACAATGTTATATGGCACAGATTACTATAAGAGAGATGTTCTACATAGGCCTGACCTAATCACAGGAGCCCTTTAAAAGCAGAGAATTGTTTTTTGGCTGGAGGGAGAAGATGATGACAATTTGGACTTGTCATTGTTGGAAGGAAGGGGCTACATGGTGAGTAAAATGGGCAACCTCTAGGAGCTGAGAGTAGTCTGGGGCTGACAGGCAGGTCCCATTTACTTAGTTTTGTTGTTGCTGTGATTGCCATTAGTCTTCTTCATAAATTCTTTACTTAGGGAAATATCTAGAAGAGTTTTTCCTATACTTTTTTCTAGCATTCTTATGGTTTCATCCCTTAAATTTAAGTTGTTTTTCCATCTTGGATTAATTTTTGTGAGGGGTGAGAGATATGGATTCTGTTTCATTCTTCTGTATGTGGCTATCCAATTTTTCCAGAACTACTTACTGAGTAGGATTTCTTTTCCACAGTGTATGTTGTTGTCTGCTTTGTCACAGATAAGCTGGTAATATGTGGATGGTTTTATATTTGGGCTCCTTGTTCTGTTCCATTGGTTTATGTCTCTATTTTTGTGCCAATACCATGCTGTTTTGATTACTATAGCTTTGTAGGATCATTGGAGTCTGGTAATGTGATGCCTCCAGATTTATTCTTTTTGCTTAAGATTGCTTGGGCTATTTGGACTCTCTTTTGGTTCCACATAAAGCAGAGAATTATTTTTTCTAGATCTGTGAAATATGATGTCAGTGTTTTGATGGAGATCACATTGAATTTGTAAATCACTTTGGGTACATTTTAATAATGTTGACTGGTAGAATCAATATTATTCTTGAACTTTGTCCATATACACAGTACAGAGCCTGGCACATATAGATGCCTAATAAATGTAATAAATATTAATAAAACAAAATGAATTCACTGCATTAAGGAAATGTCTCTTGAAGATAAAAACACCCTGTAGTTATTGGACAATACAGGCCAACCGCTTTTATTTAATCTTTGAAAAGTCTAGCTAAAAGGTAGTTGAGAAGGATGCTTTAGTCTCTGATGATAAAAAGAGCTACAGCAGGAAGAAAAAAGAAAGAGAATTAAGGATTATAGCAAAATCATACCCGATGTGCACTCGTCTCCCTTTCTCTGATTAGTTTCAGGGCAATCTCACAAGCTAAGATACTGCTTTTCTCCATCTATCCTGGCAGGGAGGGCTTCCTTTTATTATGTAGGGATTTAAAATTATTGATTTGAAGTCCCTAGGAAATTTGACTTTTCAAGTAAGGGCACATTCATTGGAATACGCTGCCCTTCCGTGCATGCCGTTAGGGTCACAGAGACAATTAACATGCAGTGGACCTTAGAGAACGCAGCTAATCCTTGTGCTTCCCTAGAACTTCAAGTGGTTATGAGCACAAAAAGTTTCTCCTTAACAAAGGACATCTTGACCTTTGTGCTATATCTGTACCAGTTTTTTTTTCCTCCAACTCTGACTCTGAAGGCTCAATTTAGCATCTAAAAAAATCGAGCTGTGTTCTTTCCCTTTTGTACCTCATTATCAATAATAAAGAGTTGAAGAATTGGAGTGTTGCCTGGCAATTTTGCTATGAAATATGACAGAGCAGAATATAAACTTGCTTTTTGGTCCTCCATGGGGCCTCCGTGTTATTGACAGGGGAAGATGTTTTACAAATGAAACACAGAAATGGAATAGTCACTTCACATGCTCAGTTTACCAAGAATACCCCATCCTTTTGATATCCAGGGCTCTGCAGACGGCTACCGATGTTGGTGACAATGAGTGGTGCATTCCCATAAAAGCAGCAGTCTCCAACCTTTTTGGCACCAGGATCTGCTTCATGGAAGACAGTTTCTCCACGGACAGGGTGTGTGTGTGTGTGTGTGTGTATGCGTGTGCGCACGCACGTGCGTGCACATGTAATGAGATAGGAGGTGGCTCCCATCTCCTATCGTAGGAGGTGGCTGTGATACTAGTCATGGAAAGGGGCTGTAATTTGCTTACTCACCTGCTGTTCACCTCTTGCTGTGTGGCAGGTTTCAAAGAGGTCACAGCCTGGGGATTGGTGACTGTAGCATTAGAGAACATACAACCACCCTTCAGTGGGATTGGCTACTAACATGCCAGTGCATTAACAACACATGCAGCATTAACAGCAAACTTTTCATAAATTCCATAAGCCACAAGGGGGGAATTTCTTACAAGTGTTGGCAAGAGCGATTTTGCATTTTATATCCCTCTAAGAAAGTTCTGTGTTTTTTCTTAAGGCAGATCCAAGCCTGTCACTGCCTTTCTATTCTTGTGTCTGTCTCCGGGAGGGAAAGGGGAACCCAGGATCCTTCTTCTGTATAGACCAGGAATCAGAAACTGATGGCTTGTGCCTAGGCCACATCCAGCCAGCAGACATTTATGTCTGGCTCATATGATGTTTAAAAGATTTGAACTTGTTGTCAAAAGTTAAATGCTAGGAGATTTTCATTTTAAGGAAATCTGGAGTTTGGTTCTATTTAAAAGAGACTTATGTTTGGGGTCTAAAAGCCACTAGGCCTGATTTTTCACATGGCAGCTAGAGTTAGGTAGTGATTTTCAGTTTCCCACAACCAGGGTGGCTCCTGGAACATACCTTCCCCACGTGGGAATTAGAAAGAAGACATGTCTCTGATTAGATGAATGCTCAAGGTGTCTATCAGACAGGACAAGGTCCACGTGCAATCGCACCCACCTCCAGAGCCATTTTACTCATGTCTGAGCCTTCAGGTATTTGAATATGTGACCCCTGCCAAAGCCTTTGGAAGAAGTTGCTGCCTGGAGTGTGCACCTGGATGAATGGGGGCTGGCTTAGAGGGTTCTCTTTGATTTCTTGCCCACAGAGATGGAGACACCAGCATTTGTTTGACCCACCTCCTGTTTTTTTCCTGAATACACTGCTAGACGGTTTTGCAGGAATCATATTCATAGGCTAGGGCTCCCTGTTTTCATGGTTAACTCCTCTTCCTGAACCCCCACCCCCCCAACCTGTACCCCATGCTGATTTTCCATTTGTTCTTTTTTTTTTCCCCCAGCCTTTGAGCAGAAGTGTCCAAGTAGCATATAGTGATATTTCTAGTATGACACAGGGATATGACTCCTTTACTTAAAGAGTTTGTGGCAGACTTCATGAGCCATCTTTGGATGAGCTGATTCCAGTATCTATCTCTGTTGACAGCTTGCTCTTATTAAACCTTGCCCCAAAGTGAACCCTGCAGTTACTGACAATGGACAAGGCCAGGGAACTAAGGGGCCCCTCTGTGGCCTCAGCAGACTTGAATAATACTGTTTCAGTGTCAGTGGCTCTCCAAGAACCACAGGCTATTTTTTTTTTTTTTAGCATTGGAATGGCAATCATCAAAATCATTTATGAAGTGCAGTTAGTGGTATGTGATGCGGCATAAGGGGTGACAAAATGAACGTATTATACCATCCAGAGTTTATATAGCGACTTACAAGCAAGCACAGCTGTGTGATAATTGGGTGCCTGTTTTGGCAATAGCATAGATTTCAGATTGGTATTGAACACTGGCCCTGCCCTCACCAGTTATTTAAACTTGGACTACTCACTTAATTCTGTGGCTCTCAAAGGAAAAGTAGTTAAATTGTAACAGGATGAACGAGAACTTAGAGTAGTTAAAAACTCTGGAGTCTGAGCCCAACTCCATCTTACTAGTTGGATTCAATAAACTTCAACATTCCCAGGTTCCGAACTCTTTTCAAATGGAGGTAAAAATAGTATCTTCAGCCAGGCATGATGGCTCACAAGTATAATCCTAGCACTCTGGGAAGCCAAAGCAGGTGGATTGCCTGAGCTCAGGAGTTCCAGACCAGCCTGAGCAAAAGTAAAACCCTGTCTCTAAACAAAGCTTGACACTGTGGTGGGTGCCTACAATCCCAGCTACCTGGGAGGCTGAGGCAAGAGAATCCCCCCCTTTTTTTTTTTGTAGAGACAGAGTCTCATTTTGTCACCCTTGGTGGAGTGCTGTGGCATCATAGCTCATAGCAACCTCCAGCTGTTGGGCTTAGGTGATTCTCTTGAGCCCAAGAGTTTGAGGCTGCTGTGAGCTACAGTGCTCAGAGAAACTGAGTGCGACTCTGTCTCCAAAAAAAAATGTATCTTCATAATAGGACTTTGTATGATTAAATGAGATAATGACTGTGTCTGACATGTGGTGGGTACACAGCATTGCTGGCCATGGCAGTGCCTGGCCTGGTGTCAAGTAAGCTCTTAACTGCTTTGGCACTAAGAATTTTAGCAAACAGAGATGGAGGGAATAAGGTTGCTCTACTCAATCAGTATTTAAAAAAATGGTTTTTACAGTGGAAAGTGTTTAAATATCTGAACATCAAGCTGATGTGCTAAAGGTGTGACTTCTTAATTGGGGCAGTTTATGTGGAGAGTTAAAAATAATTTTGGAGTTTAAATACCACAGGATAATGTAATAGTTGAAACAAAAGTAAGAAATAGCTTTAATAATGCGAGTTACTGCCTGTTTTCTAGGGATTAAGTTCCTGACTACAGATATCTTTATCTGGACACCCAGATCACACAAAATATAAAGGTCACAATGTCAATTTCATCTGAAACTTGTTTTGCAGTGGCTGAGTCTTGGTCTTTAGGTAAAGACTTGTGGTTGCTATGGAACTGTTAATAATGATGGCTGCCCGCACCTCAATTCTTCATACTCACAAACTCCAATATAAAATCACTTACATTTGGGCTCTAGGGCAGTAAACAAACTTTTGAGCAGGAATTAACTGGACTCGGGCATTAGTGTCTTAATGTAGGAAATGACTTTCATTATAACCTTTACTTACACTGGCAGCCTGGCTATGTGGAAGGAGCGTCTAGTTTCCTGATACTGGGCTGAATCGCTTAAGGTTCAAAATTTGTTCTTCTAGGTGAGCACTGCTAAAAGTCGAACCATTTCAGGATTTCATCACATAATAAACATCAGAAGTCTTTGTTTTGTACAGAACTGGTCTTAGTGTGGGTCTTTTTTCACATGTAATTCAGTAATTCAAACATATACTAGATTCCTAAGTGGAAAGAAAATATTCCTGTTGAAATACATATCCATGTCAAGATAAATCTCACAGCAAAATGACATTTTTGCTAAATTTCTGTGAGATTTGTGATCCGCGTAATAGATGCTTCTTATGTATGCACCCCTGAATTACATTTCTGAGATATGGATCTCAGTCCTTATTAATGTATAACCAACCTATCTTTAGGGAAACCTAATCCAGTTCTTGAACTCCAGGCACATAAAATTAAGAACTGGTTATTGGATGGGTGGGAAGAAGATATATCTAATTTGGGGACTTTGCGGCCTCACCCCTATGCAAATAATTCAACGATAATACAGAATAAATAGTTTCCATTTCCACAACTGCTGCTCTCTCTAATCCCTACAGTGTATGTTTTCTAACAATTATCTGGCCTAATTCTCTGTTTTATTGCTTAGGATCTTAACACTTCGAATGTGGAATACAGAATAAATGTTACTGTCAGTAAAACTTTAAAAAATTCCTGAGTGCAGTTTTCCACTGACATACAGCTAGGATGTAGGGACAAATGAAAAAAGCATTTTGAAAAGGAAATGTAAATATTACATTAGCTCTGGATCCTCCAACTCCTCGGCTGTAAGAAGTGACACCAACTCTGTAAAGGTTAAACAGATACGCTTTGGGCTCTAAGTGAAATTAAGTCTTCTATCACCTCTATGACACGGCAGAAGACAAAGGTTTATCTGCGTGAATAAACTGAACATACAGTTCAATACATTTATGTTTGCAGGACTATTTAAGGTATTGTAAGGTCTGATATAACACAATAAAAATGCAGATGGAACTATCAGATTCATCAGGCTGCTCCAATAAATTCAGATGCTCTCCAGAGCTGGCAGGGGGATGTCAAAAAAGTTAAACTTGAAGAATGAGAGTTAGATTTCTAAATGAGATCAGGGAGAAAAGAAAGCAGAGTTAATCGAGGAAATCAAGACTGAAACAACCAACATCACTGCTTCATTTGGAGGAGAGTTTAAAAATCAATTCTTTCTGCTTGCTCTAAAATTGTTCTGCCAAAAAACTGACATTGTTACATACATTTTACTTTTTGGTTTATTTAATCTTCTCTAATACAGACACTGTTAGTTCAACAACCCAATATTTGAGGTTACATAATTGCAAAAACAAGGACATAGCTAAATAGGTTATGCCATCGATACATTTGTTAATCCTATCCCTTTTATTAAAGACAAAGCATGGTTTGTTAATATTGCCTTGGGTTACCTCTACATTGTGCTACATACTTAAGGCTCCTTAGACCAATTGTCTTCAAATTATAACTTAGCCAAACATTAACATTTTGTAATTAAAAATAGATAAAGCAATATTTTAGTATAATGTTAGGCAGCAGTAAAAATTACCCTACCTGAATAAATGTGTATAATACATAAAACACTAGCATGCTTTAAAAAGTTAAGACATTAATATTCTATGAAATTAATATATAAATAAAATATAACCTGGCATGAAATTACCATTACCTATAAGAAAGGAGAAATGGAATCCTTCACTCCCCAAACTTGTAGATTTTAACATTTTCTAAGTCTGTATCACATCATTTGCAATTTAAGGCTTATTTCAAATTTGGAAAATATTACACTTCCTACAAAAGGCAGCATGTAATAGTTGCATTTTGACAATTTGTATGTATTTCAATATTAAAGAGACATACTTGTGAACTTCCTTAAAATATTTGTAATGTCTTTTATTTACTTGTTAAGAAAAAAATACAGCTTTAACACTATAAAATATTTGTTGTACTATTTGAAAATATTAGAAAATAAAAACGTCTTGAAGATACAACATATTATTCCAGGATATATGCACTTCTTTTAGTACTGTTATTTAAGGAGTGAAACAGTTAAGCTAATATCATAACTATTCTATTTTCAGTACATCTTTTTTCTCTTTGTTTTCAATCTCTTTGGCCTTCTTTGTTTCCTGGTTCTCTTATTTTCCAACTTTTCCTTTTCAGTTTTCTTTTTTAATAGCCCTGACTTTACCACTTTTCTTACTTCATTAGCTTTTACAGTCTTTCGCTATTTCCTTTGTTTACAATAAAACCATGGTATCTATTGTATCAAGAGAGTAACCAACTATTTTCTCTTCTACCTTGTGTGAATGTTCTCTTCTTAAAATGTATCTTTAGCTTATGTATTCGTGTGTATTATATAATCACCCACTTGAGTAATAATTAGATTCACAGAGTACAGGGGAAATTCAATACATTACTGGTACACTATTCAGCAAGTGCATGGAATGACAAAAAAGAATGAATCACATTTCATGACTAGTATCTTCAGTATCCTGTGGTTTTCTGTCTAAGCCAAGCAGATCTATGTTTTTCAATGTTCCATTTCTTCTTCCTGGCCATCTTGGAGACATTCTACAGAAATAGAACCTAGGGGCAAATCAAAAGCAGAGCCTCTGTGTGGTTGCTTTCATGGTAAATCCTGGTCTTGAGCGTGCTGCTGCTACTGGGTGGTAAGTTACTACTGCCTGGACCATCACACAGCAGGGTGTGGGTGGGGCTGGAGTGTGCGAGGCTTTGCTGAGGCTCTGGTTGGTCATTTAGCTGATGGCACAGCCTGGGCACAGGCGGGCTGGGCACAGCAGGCTGGGCAGGGTGTGCTCTTAGGCGCTCTGGTCCACCTGCAGCACCGCCGGCTGCACCTGTTCCCCATCCGACCGTTCTGCCTCCTCCGAGGGGAGCCCGTAGCTGCCCTCATAACACACCTTTTGCGCCTGCTCCAGGGCCACCGGTTCCTCTTCTTCATCTTCCATAATGGTCAAGTCGACGTTGCTGTCCATTCCGGAGTTACTCCCCCTCGAGGCCGCCTTCTCGGCAGTGCCCTCCGTGTTGTCCCCTTCCGTCAGCACGCTGGGGAGCGACGCCTCCGACAGGCCCTCGGCCAACGAGCCGTCCTCCTGGTCGTTGGGCACCTGCTCGCTGCTGGGCGCGTCTTCGGACCTCGTCTCATTCTCTGCAGGGCTTTCTCCCTGTCGGACTTTCTTTCGACCAAATGTCAGAGGAGAAACCTTGAAGGGCGAGCTTTTCCCTGAGGTTATTTTCTGCTGACCGGACGCGAGCGATTTCTTGATCTTCTCTCTCCTCTCCACAGATACGATCTTTGTCCCCAGCTTGTTCATTTTCTTCTCAATGTTTTGGCGGGAAAATGCTTTCTTAAGGCTGTCGACTTTCCTGAGGCTGGACCTTTTAATCTTCTCCGCCCGACTCTCCTCCGTCCTCTCCTCTGCACTGTCCTCCAGCGCATCCTCATCGCGGGGCAGCTCGTCCTCCGAGGAGAGGTCCACTGTGTGCAGGGTGTCCTCCAGGGACCTGTTCTCGTCAGCGAGCGCCTCCTGCCCTTCCACGGGGCTGGGGACTGGCTCTTTCACAAACACACTGGCGGGGATCTCATTTTCTTCCTGAAAAGAGGGACAGTGTAGGTTGCATGTTAATAACACCTTTCCCAAGAGCTCTGAACTGGATAATTTGTGTTTCTGTTTTGGGGACGTGGAAATGATAGAAACCAAATGTTCATGGCTTCAGTTTTCCAGAATAGGAAGGGTTAATTTTAAATTGGTCAAGCCTTTCCCCTCAGTGTGGATAAGGGCAAGGGCTGCCCT
The DNA here is from genome assembly GCA_963574575.1 of Galagoides demidoff. Taxonomy (NCBI): domain Eukaryota; kingdom Metazoa; phylum Chordata; class Mammalia; order Primates; family Galagidae; genus Galagoides; species Galagoides demidoff. The sequence continues at coordinate 44,728 of CAUYQV010051670.1, read as the reverse complement.
CTGAGAATATCAGGAGGAAAGCCAGCAAAAGCCCTATCAGGGCCAGGCAGGGGAAGTGGCCATGACTCAGATGGACAGGAAGCTGCAGAGATAAAGCCTGAACTAAGTTAGTCTACTGGGAACGCAGAGGCCCTCTCTCTCCTATGCTTCCTTGAGGTCAGAAGGCTCCACTCCTCCTAACATCCCAGTGTAAAAGAGTCTGAAGGTCAAGTTGGCAGATAACAGGTGGAGGCAGGGAGAGAACTGAGATGTCCTCAAGTGCCAGACACCAGGTGCAGCCTTAGCTGAGGTTCCCTCTCCAACCAGAGGTCAGAAGTAAAGGGATTGTCGACCTTAGCATCTGTTTAAAAGCACTAAAGCTGATGGCATCATTTCAGAGAAAGAGAAGCAAGGGCTAGCCTTTTGGGGGGCCCACTTGTGAAGCCTGTGGCTTGGGACATCCTCTGTGGCAGTTAATAACGGGGGAGGTGAGATATTAGCATCATTTTTAGAGTAACGAGGTCTAAATACTTACACTGTGGTCAGTAGCTTATCAAGCCTCTTTTGTTAAACAGAACTTCCCTCATCAAGAAAACTTTGGCTGCCCCCACCCCCACCTCTGGCTAAGAGTGAGGAGAGAAGCACAGAAAGCTGCCCCTTCACTGTGCAGCACATCTCCCCTCCACCTGCTAGGTACACAGGCAGAGATGGCCTTCCTGGTGCCTCAGAACTGGCCTCTGGGGGTGGGCTGGGCTGCGGTGCTGCTCACTGGGGAGATTTGAGTCTGGACAGACTTGGTTCACACAGTATAAGGATCCTTTTGATTGCTAAATTTTTCTTTGAAAAGTGGAAAATGAGAGCCCATCAGCAAATGCCTTCACATTTTCATTGAAAGAAATGACATGACCCAGTATTGGCTATATGGCAGGTGGCCTGAGTCTTAGTTTTTACTGCATTGTTAAATGGCTGAGAAGTTTTAGTGAATAAGTTGTAATCGCCATGGGTCTCAGTTTCTTCCCAAATATGAACAAAAGGATTTAACCTAGCTGAGCAGCTGAGCGGCTTTCAAACTGCATTCCCAGGGCATCAGGGGTTCCCCAGGAATGCCAGAGGTGGGCAAGGCTCAAAGTTACCCTATCCGATTATATCTTGGGCTGCAAGATGTTATATCTCGAAGTAAACTTTCACTTCGAAAAATAACTAGATTTAGTAGATTAAAAGTTTATTTGGAATCTAAACGTGACACAAAGTTTGTGTCAATGGTAATAACTCCCTTTTTTGTTTGGCAATGTTGACTGGCCAAAAAGTTAACAGGAATGGGTCATGATTGAAAACCTGCTTTAAGAATGTGACTGTATATTTTTAGCTTCTTGATACAAAGACTAAATGAACTGAGTTTAGATATAGAGAAACTGAAAAAAAAAATCTCTCTCCCTATTAACCACTGAATAGTGTAATTATGGTACTCTTTGAAAAGATACAGCCCCTGTATCTCCCTGTTACACACACATTCATATAGAGTCCTTCCTTTCTATATATAGGTTAGACACAAAGGATTGCATCTTGCATAGAGGTAAAAAGCAGAAAGTCTGGCTAACTAGCATCCTTGGTCCTTGTTAGAATGAAGTTAACATATATTCTGTTTCCCCAAAGTCTCTCTCAATCCTTTTTTTTTTGGAGAGAGGGTTTCACTCTGTGGCCTAGACTCTAGTATTGCAGAGCAATCATAGTTCACTGCAGCCTTGAAATTCTGGGCGTAAGCAATCCTGCTGCCTTGGCTTCCCAAAGTGCTGGGATTATGGTTCTGAATCACCACACCTGATCTATAACCTCTCATTTTGAATGCCATGGAACGTGTCAGGTACGTAGCAAAAGAAAAGGGAAAAAAAATTAAAAGGAGTCTGGGACTGCCATAAGACATTTATGACATGGACTTTTGCAGAAAGAAGTTTTCCTATATTTCCCATACTTCTGTTTCCCTGGAATATATTCCCCAAGAGGGTAGGAGTTTTGTCTTTTGTTCACTCTGTGTCCCAGTGCCTAGAGCTTAAGAGCTGCTAGTTAAATATTGGGCTTGGTGATTTTTTTTAAGAAAGCCCTATGAGTGTCAGGAATGGAGATGGCTCCTCTACTGGTCAGGGTAGAGGACCCAAAAGCATGGGCTTAGCTCTGTGTCTAGAAGGAAGTTAGCTGACTGCTGTCACCACTGGGAAATCAGGAGAACCTTAGATCTAAGGGGGACAGTAATCTCCATTTTTCAGAAAGAAGTTTCTCCTCAGCAGATGAGTATTATGGAAAGAGGAACAGACTACAGAAATAGCTAGGGCTGGGATGCTTAGTCCAGAAGCAAAATTACTTCTGGGACTTGACCAGAGGGTTAGAAAGGTTTGACAGAAGCTGTTTGCAGAAAGGAAGAAACCAAGAGTTCAGTGACATGTTATTAAAAGTTCTAGTAAGTAAAGCATTCAGGGGCAGAAAACTATACAATTAATCCCTGGTTACAAGACAAGAGGTACATTTTGGATAGTATAATTCTCAGGGTAATCAAAGGTAGTAAGTTGGATAATGTCCCCTTCTTTAACCCCAACCAAAAGTAAGTATATTCACTGTACTTCTAAAGGAATTGAACTAGTAGTGTAGTCATTTTTCTTCAAATATACATTTTTACTATCACAAACGCATATTTATTATAGTCTTAAGCCTCTTTTGCCTTCTTTTTCTCTTTCTTCTCTTGTACACTTTGGGGACAACTTTGAGGAAAGCTGTTACAATGTGAATAAAATCGATCTGCGGTAGATACATGCTGTATATGTGGGGTGTTGCAGGAAGGTGGAAAATTCATTGAACTCGCCTGTAAAATGTCAGGGAAATTTATATGAGAGGTTTTGGTGCCAACTATGAAAATAAACCCAGCAGGAACAGAGATAATCCAGAACGAGCTGGATGACTCTATCTGCAACTGGAAACAAATGAGATATGTCTTCCTGGCTAACTGCTATGCTGCTGCTGTCATTTTAATTACTCAAGCAGGGCTTTACGTTCTGTCTACTGGACAGTGTTGACTTTGTAGCTTCTGATGGCATCTGTGACGAAGGTGAGCCCTTTCTTTTCACACAGGAATTTGAAAATATACATATATACATACACAGGAATTTGAAAATATACATATACACATGTAGGTCTTTCCTTTCCTCCATGTTTGTTTGGAAGTAGAAAAATAGGACACTCTTCAAAATATCTATTCATCAGCAAGACATTTTGGTGGTGTTTGACAATGAAGTCTGTCTTATGGTGGTGGAAATGCCGTCTGAATTTCAGACAATGGATCTTTGGTAACTGCCTTCTCCAGGGGGGCCCTTTTGCTCTCACACACACCCCCTAGAAACTTGGTATCTCACATGCCTGTGGGTGAGCTGACACTTCTGCCTTCAGCCTCCTGTTTGTTTTTGATCTGCTTTCTCTGGTTCCAAGACTGACAGCTACCTCAAAGAAGAGGACCAGTATACATCTTCAACTCTGTTCCTGCTTACTGACTCTGGTTACTCATATGTCCACTTAGAGTCTGTGGCTCCTTAAAATGGCTCTGAGAATCCCTCATGGGCTGCATTGCTTCACCTGGCAGTTCTACCCAGTAGAGGTCCTCGGAGCAGCCGGTATTTGCACCAATGCAGGTGTTCCTGGGTCTAATCCTTCAAAAGGACCCTTGGGAGTTTTTCAAAAGAAAGGGAATGAAACAGCACACTTCCAACATATATGAATGATATGCTTGCAGCAGAAAAAAGGAAAGGAATGGAAAGAGCTCTTAAGAAGGAGCATTTTTTTCCTTGCACTTGCATTTGTTTGCTGGTTAAGTTGATTTCAGTGAACTAACAGTCCTAGAGGTATCAACTCAGAGAAACTTGCCAACATGTCAGACACCTCTTGGGTTGGAGCTCATGGAAACAAATATTTTCTGCACATAGATAGATACGTACACGTTAAAAGAAAAGACTCTTATTCTGACCTCATCGAAGGAACTAAAATGATGAATATTTGAACACATTTATTAAACTCAATTCTCCAGAAATGGACCCACGGCAAATATCTGGCCTTTCTACTTTTTCACCCAATTTCCCAATGTTATGTGGATGGAAGTGTAAGCTCTCTGTGAGTACTCTCCATTCTGCACAGAGATAGATAGGTGTACTTTAAAAGAAAAGACTCTTATCAGAAAAGATCAGGGGCCTTAACTTACAAAAGAGTAAAAAGAAAAGATGAGCCCCAGAAGTAAATCATTTAAAAGCTTAAATAAGGAGAGAGAAGCCAGCACTGACTTTCCTGTCAGTAACTTAACATTCCTGTTGTCAGAAAAAAATAACAGCGGATGTCATATTCCCACAGGGATGTGGCCGCATCCTGGAGGGATATGAAGACCATAAATTTGTGTCCATGAAATGCTTTATGTAATAATCTATAAACACTAGTTATTAATATGAGACTATGCCCACCTGACATTCTGATTTATAGGTCTCTTTTATACATTGATGGTTTTCTCCGATTTGTGTTTCTGAGGTATAGATTGCCAAGTGGATAAAGCCATTGATTAGAACTGCACCCCTAAGGCAGCTGTCTGTGGAATCAGCAAGACATAAGAATAAAATGCATTAGTTATAATCCCTGAGCAGTCTTTCACATTCTGGAGGATTTAAAAGTTTCATTATTTTTCAGTGTTATCAAGGGTTCAATTCTTTTTTAAGATCACACTAGTTAGGTGTTCTTTGTTACACATGAAATACACAAAACAAAACAACCCTCCCCCACCCCCGAATCACACTGAATTATTTAAAAGCTGATGTAAAAAACCTAGTAAACATACACTTTACCATAGTGGGACTATAGTGTTTGTTTTCACTCATCTCTATAATTTCTATTATTAATAAAATTTAAATCTTGCTAGACACTTGGGTTCTCAGGGCCTCTGCTCCTTTGATACACAATGAAGTTGAACTAAATGATTATTAAGGTTCTTTCTACCTCTAAAGTATTTGATTCTGTGATGTTAACCTAAGTTCCATGAAAAAGAATTAACAAATCGCAGAAATGATCCTACAGTGTACTAACACCAAATGTGTTTTGTTTCATGTAAGCATCAAAACTATAGGACCTGAGTTGCATTGGAGAACAGTTTTTGTTCATTCATTTCAAACAGATAAAGATTACAAAGCAATGGAATGGGAAACATTTACTCGGAAGGGCTGTCTCTGACAAAGAGCCTAGTTTTTTAAATGTGAGAGAATGCAATAATTCTTTTGAAGAAATACCAACAATGATCAGTTATTCACTTAAAGTGCCTGGGGCAGGGCTGACATTCGGTAAGTGTAAATAATAACAATAAGGAGTGTTTGTTTATCTCAGACCAAAAGGGCACTGGATAAGTAACACATCAAAACCAATATCCCGTATGTAACATTCATCAGTGTGATATAAACATAGCCAGTTGCATAGAAAGGTGTCTTTGATTATCTATATCTCCATTTCGTCCACGTCTGGACTAATTCAACAGTTTTCAGAGCAGTGGCTTTCGATAGAGTGCAGGCCTTTTAAAAAATCAATTCGAAAATAGTCTGAAGATGTTACACTTTTAGCACCTTTCTGAAATTCTGACCTCATCGAAGGAACCAAAATGATGAATATTTGAACACATTTATTAAACTCAATTCTCCAGAAATGGACCCATGGCAAATATCTAGCCTTTCTACTTTTTTCACCCAATTTCCCAATTTTATGTGGCTGGAAGTGTAAGCTTTCCGTGAGTACTCTCATTTTGTTCCCTGGATTTGAAATCATTCCCAAACTGCTTTTTCAAATATTCATTACTAAAACCTTAAGAGGCCATAAGTGGACGTGGCACTCTCAGGGCCAGTTACCTGTGAAATTCTAGTCTCTTATATCAACAGAGAAAATTTCCTGTTAACTGTAAATTCACTGTTTTTCTGTAAAACATCTATTTTTAGTGTAAGATAGCCATGCTCACAGGCAAAGTCTCAGTCTTTCTTCAGCATTTTCTTTTTTGATCAGCAATGCCTATGAGTCTTAGGTATGCTGGGTCATGTCACAGTATTTTGAATTCAAACATGGATCTGAAGCTACCACAAAAAAAATTTAAAAAGAAAGTCCTCTGGGTTTAACTAGGATTTTGAAATTTATTGTTCAAAGGGAGATGAATGCTTCTCTAGTTTTAGCTACTATTGGTTATAATTGGAAGTAATTGCTATGAAATGTGACGCCTACTAGGTACAGTAATGTAATGTTCAGCACAGGTGGAAATCAATAAATCATAGCCTCAATTTGAAGCAGGACAAATTAAGGACAGAATTTGGAGTTAAAAAAACAAAAATGTGTATGTATCTAGGAAGTCAATCAACCAACCAAAACACACCTTTAGATTTTGGAGGGCATGACAGGCCTTTATATGCTGAAGATGTAATCTTCCCAACACTACAGTACTGTGTACGCTCAAGTCAAGGGACAGATTTTCTTTACTCTCTTCTTTTCACATGATTTTTTTGTCTTAAATTAGAAAAATCAATGGATTTAGTGAGGGCAAGTACAGCCTAGGATTCAAGGGGCATTTTAGGAGACAGGGAACCAGAGGCACATTAGATACTAATTTATCACTTGAGTGATAAATTACTTAGGACATAAGGTGGCACCTGGTACATTATCTGCCCTCCACACTCTCCACAGTTTCAGGAAACTGTCCCCTTCTGCAGCACTGTGAATACTGTACTGTCTATTTAGTGTAGTCTTTTGGGAAGAATCTTTGCTTTCATGGAGATGAGACATAATGCTGATTTCAACATGGTGACAGTTGTACAATGCATGGGGCATGTGTGTAAAACAGCATAAGCATACCTGTTTTAAGATCCTGGATAGGGTGGGGTCAGTTTTTACTTAAGAGCCATTTTTTTTTTTAAAGATAAGATCTCACTCTTTTGGCCATGCTAGAGAATAGTGGTGTCATGATAGCTCACTATAACCTCAAACTTCTGGGCTTAAGCGATCCTCCTGTCTCAGCCTCCCCAGTTACAGACCTACATCACCACACCCAGCTAACTTTTCTCATGTTTTGTGGAAATGAGATCTCACTCCTGCTCAGGCTAGTCTCTAACTCCTGGCCCCAAGCTATGCTCTCCCTCTCACTCTCCCAGAGTGCTAGGACTATAGACATGAGGCAGGCATGAGACTTACCATGCCTGGCAAAAGAACCCTGTTTTTAACTGAGCAAACCTGGAGCTTCTGTGAACAAACAAATTGCAGATCCACTCAATAATTTCTTCTATTCAGCAAGCACTTAACGGTTTCCAGTCCCTGCCACTATTTTAAATAGGTTATTCTCTTTATTCCTCACCCTATGAGATCCATAGGAGGGAGGAAGCATTAGCATTTAAGAGCACATGCTCTGAAATCAATTACGTGTTGAGTGCTAGCCTCACCACTTGCTTACTAAATAACATCAGACAAGACATAAACACCTCTGAATCTCAACATCCTCATCTGTAAATTGGGAATAAATGAGATAACACATGGAAAGCCTCTTAGCAGCGTGCGCTGGGCTTACTGAGCACTCAACATTTTTGCTCTTGTTGATATCCTCGGTGTGTAAATGAGGAAACAGAGGCTTGGAGAAGCTACAACATGTCTGAAAGATTACACAGGGAGTAGCGAAAATAGGTTTGAACTAATGTCTATACGACGCCCAAATTTATCTTCTCAACTACTATACCAGACCTCTGTCTAATACAAATTATTGTTTTATCCACTGACACAATTACTACCTTAGAGAAATCCCTACTTTAGGAAGGAACAAGAAAAAGAGTGACCTTTCCATTTCAATGCAATTGTTTTCTCAGAATAATCATCTTGCAATGCCTTGGGAATTGAGATTTCTATATTCTTTAGGCTGTTAAAGTATTTCAGATGGCTCAAGAAAGGTCGAACAACTTGCCTCTAGTTCCCTGTCTCCTAAAATGCTCTTTAAAAGTCGTTGGGTGGGGGCTGCTTGCTAAGGGGCCTAGATTGGAGTCTGAACACATTACCTTGCATTGTCTTAGCTTCCAATTGGGTCTTAAGCACTCCCATTTCAGCTTTTACTCACTATGTGGAGAATTCCTACCATTCCTGACTGCAATTTCACACCTGTCAGTCCAATGTGACAAAACAGTAGACCATGTCAGGCCCTCAACAACAAACATGTTGTTTGTTGCCTTTAAGTTTCCCAAGAGTTGCTTTTTAAATGTCAGATTTACCATTCCCTTGAATTTCTAGTAGCATATTCCCTCCACCCCTCTCCCCAACATCAGCAGAACATCTGTGATGTGGCAAAACAAAACAAAAACCAATCTTGAGAAATTATGATTTTCCTTACTAGATAAATATTTTTTTTCCTCCTTTACCGAGGGATGGGACAACAGATAATCTCCCTGATTCATGAGGAAGAAGGGAAATTTCCTTTGATGACTCAGATTTAAACAGCCCTGTACATACTTGGTTTTATTTGGAGATCAGTATTTAATTTAGAAATGCCTTGGGAGCTGAGATTTCTGATATCTTTTAGGCTAATAAAGTAAGGATCTCATATGGCTTAAGAAAGGCCCAGTTACCATATCCCTTTTCAGTTCATCTGGTGCATGAAGATCTGTTGCATCTGCATTAAAAGCTAAAAAGTTTCCTGGCTGCAGAAGGCTGGCAGGTATAGGGGGACATCAGCTGTCTAAACCTTTACAGTACTCAAGTGCAATTTGAGGAGGACAAAAAAGCAGCGAGATGAGTCTTTCCTTTTATGGGAGTAGGAAGGCTTAGGTTCTAACTTGGCAGAGCAGATTCATTTTGAAAAAGAAGGCTCCCTCCGTTTAAATCCCAATTTCTAAATCTCTCTTGGGAGATGAAGGCTGTCCCTGTGTGCCTTTCACAATCAAACTGTTGGTTATAGCCTCTCCCCTCTATGGCTTTGAAATCCTCTCCTATTCACATGGTCACAAGGAGACAGCCCTGGGGCGAGGATGGCAATTACTTCCTGGGCTCTGAGCTGGCTGGATTCCATTGGGCGGAAGCGCTTCCAGCATTAGGCAGGGCTGCCCTTGGATTCACAAATGCCCACCACTTGGCAGCACAACAACCCCACGCAATCTCCCTGTCCCCAAATAGCCTCTTGCTACATTAATTGCATCATTGATGCATTACAAAAATTAAGTGGCCTTTTTATTCTAAGGCAACCGTTTGAAGGGGAAAACATTTAAGACCAGCCTTTGTGACTATAACATACCACCCCTTTTATTTTCCTTTACATTTGTGGTCTCTATGAGCGATGAGGGGTATATCTAGTTTGTTTGTAAAGAGTTATGCTCTGTATTTTTAGTGCATCATTTGTTAGAAAAGAACTCAAGATTGCTTTACCCCTAAAGGTTTTAAAAGAACAAGGCTAATTCAACTCTAATGGAATCAATCCTGAAACTTTGGTTTTGGTTAGTCACTGAAACTCTGGTAGTCTTTGGACAAAGGGATAGTTTAAAAGTTGTGAGTTTGACTTCTTGATTGAAAGAAAAAAAAAATTTCACGTGGTAACACCATTTCCACAAAGAGTTAATAAACAGCCACTGAATTAATTTGCCCAGTACAGCTAACAGCTGCAGCCAGAGCCCCAGGCTCTTAAAGCAAAGAGACAAATGAATTTGACCGGGCTCTGTGCACCTGCACATCTTCCCGACCTGCTGGAGAGCAGCAGCCAGGGGGTCTGCGACACTTGACCCCAGCCTACCAACCCCACAGGTATCTGCCTTGGGGGATCAGGCTGCAGTGATGTGGGAAATACCCACCTAGTGTACGGATTGCATATCTGCCTGCTGCAGTCAGACCAGGGACAATGCCTGGTGTGAGTGATCCCCGACAGGCAGAACAGAGCCAGGACGACACTGAGGTCATGAAGGTTGGGGAGTCCCAGCCTGCCCGTGAAGAGGCCTAGGGATCACTGACCTGGAAGATGAGCACTTTGAAATGGTTGCGGCGGAGGAGCTGGGCGTGGTTGTTCTCCAGCCGCTTCACCTGCGCGCACTGCCGGTCCATGCGCTCCTTGACCGCACGCGTGTGGGCGCTGACCTTGCGGGACTTCTCCAGCAGCTTGCTCACCGTGTTGCTGGTGGAGGCCTGGTACTTGGAGAGCTTGGTGAGGTCGTTCTGGATGCCCTTCACGGAGCCCTCCAGACTGATCTGCCGCTGCTCCATCTTGTGCTGGTTCTCCTGCACTGCGTCCAGCATGTTGACCAGCTTGTCGAGGAGCGTGAGCACTGTGACGGCGTTCACCTGCGAGTTGTCCCGGATGGCCTCTTCGGGGTTCCCTAGGTTCAGGCTGGGGCTCGGCGTGGAGGAGGGCATTGGGCTGGGGCTCGCTGGCTTCTCCTGCCGCATGTCAGAGCCTGGGTGCTGGAACTTTTCGGCCTGCGCTGCGTCCTCTCCCATGGCTGGGCAAGTGGGAACCCTCTTCCTTGCTGGGAGCTGCTACTTCTCACTCTGATGAGAAGGGCGGTGTTAGGAAGCAGAATGAAGCCCACTGGTATGAGCTCAAAGCACCGCTCTTCAGGACGGGCAGAGGTTCAGACAGGCAACAACTGGCTAGGCTGATCAGGGGAACTGCATTCCAGCTGCTCTTAAAGGCCCTACTCCACCCAGTGGGAGGAGAAGGTTACAGAACTGAGAGCCACTCAGGGTTCAGAAGCGTGCACACACTTCCTAAGCCCCGCTGCTCTGCACAGGGCACTCTGCCGCAGGTTTAGCTTTTCTTTAGTTCTCTCCTTCCCTTTTGGAAACAAGTTCAATGCCATATTTCAATCGTGACTTCATCTGAGGTGGAGAAAAAACTTGCAAACTTGGCCCAGCTCCACAGCTTCCAATTGGCCAAAGCCAGTAAACTTTTTTCTGGCTGCTATGTTACAGATGCAACAGTGAGCCTGTTTTTTTTCCTGGATACAAGTTATTGTAACAGAAAGTATTGTTTGCTTTTGCCCTAGAACTGACTGATAGGCTGCAGAGCACCCAGTGTCCACGGAGAGAACGGAGTTTAGAGGGCACACGCAGCCAAGTTCGTGCTGTTAGTTCTCATTTGCCAAGGAATGCAAGTAACCTTTATGACAAGGAAAGCAGCCCCGTGCCGACTGCTTTTGCACTGGGGATACTTAAGACTTTGAAAGAGACTGAATTTGAGTCTAACAAACAAGCAACGGTGTAGGTATGGACTGTTACTGGGTAACAGATGGCAACTTTATGAATGACCCCCTTAAAAAAATAAGAAGTTTTTTTAGAAGATTTAAAAATTAAAAAAAGAGTGTGCTATCTTTAAGAACCAATCATGCTAATTTGTTTTAACTATTTTTTTAAAATCTGTGCTGAGAGATTTTCTCAAATACCCATCTCTGGAAGGCATTTATTGACACGAGTCCAGAAGTGTGCCTGTCGACAGGTTGAGTTGGAGTTTCTGAAGTGGTTCTGATGCTTGACATTTCCAAATTCCTGCTCAGTGGAGTGGCACACCTGTTCTCAAGCATGGCCCTCCTCATCCGAGCCCTTGGGATGTGGGGCTTATTTCCTAAAACGACTTTACATGCTTGAATTGGTTTTAAATGTATCCAGCCTTTGAAAGTGATTTCAGCAGGAAGTTTGTAATCGGCCTTCTATGAACAGCTTTGAGGGGAACAAATGCCAGCTCACGTTGGGTCAGGGACTGAATAATACAACAGTGCCGATCTTCAACAGCAAATCTGCACCTAAGCCAGGCAATCAGCTGGCCATTGGAGTCACATATATTGAATCCCTGTCCTCTGCTATGTGTTTGCCAGCTAGCCAGAGGGTACTGGCAAAGCGTGATTCAAGACCCTGCCCTCCGTGAGTACACCTGCTAGTTAGAAACATTAAAGATGTTTTTACAAAAGCCTCCCATTTCCTCAGATGATTGGTACCCCACAAACCCACTTCAGGGGAATCCTTTAAAATTAGAGACTAAAGGGAGAAACAGGGACAGGAATTTGTACAGCTTCATTTGTAAATAATTATTAAAATTAATATACCTTATACTTAAAAATCTTTTGTTGGTTAGAATGTGTTACATATTAGAGCAGAGGATAGGTCAAGTGTTGACTTTGAGAAGCATAATACTCTAACAAAATTCTACGGTATCATGTGACAATGTCCTTTTACATCTGACTTCTGTGGGCAAATCATAAAGAGTGTCATTATGTCATTATTTCAAATATATTTAAGGGCTTCATCAATTTTCCAAGAGCCTCTCCTAAATTTTGACATTCAAATCATTCCTTTCTGAAGCACTTATTGTACCATTATCCACGTGGGTTTTTATTCCTTCAAATGTTAACTATTCCAGCTGCAGATTCTCATTTGTCAGAGGAGTTACCCATGATTCAAGGCCTCCGCTAGCATTACCTTCATCAACTTCATGATTTCCTACATATTTTGCAAGATGTGCAATTTCGAGTTATAATCACTTCTCCCTGATTTTGCATTGATTTGAGCTGATTTTGCTTTGCATTGTTGGGCATTGTATAATCAGCTAGATGAATAGAGACATTTGAGAGATGGGGTGTGAGGTGGGAAAGAAGAGAGGCTAAGTTGTTAAACAGGAAGAAAGCTTTGCATGTTGACTTATTTATTTTCAAAAATCTATTTTGAGTAATACAAGTAATATAATAAGTACTTTCTCTATTGCTGTGTAACAAATAAGTACAGAACTCAGTGGCTTAAAATAATAATCATTTTATTTACTCATGATTCTGTAGTTGGCTAGGCAAGGCCCTGCTGGACTGGGTCACCTCTGCTGGACCTTTGGCTATCGTGTGGGCCGAGGACGCTGAGATGGCTCCATTCACAGGTTTGGCTCCTTGGCTGGGACATCTACAGGTTATCCGAAAAGTTCCCCCTAAAGTCCCCATAGATAAGGAAAATTGGAAATTGTGGCTAAATGTCCCTTTTCCTACAAATACTCATTACAAAATTTAAAAAATATTTACAAAATATTCTTCACATGTAGGCCACCTCTTTGTAAAATTTTGTAATGAATATTTTTTTTAAATGAAGGTACATTTAGCTACAATTTCCAATTTTCCCCATATATGGTGACTTCAGGGTTGACTTTTAGGACACCCTGTGGAATGCTGGGGGTTCTTTCTTCTCAATCTTTCAGCCTCCAGGGACTTATCTGATCTGTCTAGCAGGGAAGTCAAACTTCTTTACCTGATGCCTCAGAATTCCAGGAGTGGAAGCAAATCACAGGGTCTCTAAAGGCAGGGCCTGGAACAATCTCCTTGTCACATTCACCATATTTTAGCATCCAAGGAATCCAGGTGAGGGAGAAAGGTCTTCTTCTGTAGTAATATAGTGTTTCTAACATAGTGGTAGAGTTTTAGTGGGGCACATGTGCACTCAACTAAGGACTACACGCGCAGCCCTTCTTTGAGCTAAACGTGCTAAGTGTGGGCATGTTACAAAGTCCTGTTCACTGGCTGTGAGAAGTGGTGTAGGCCTTTTCCAAGTGCTGTCTTACAAAGGAAGACATGTGTGATCTACTGACCCTCTTTCCCCCACATTTCTTTTGGGAGATGGCAAAAGCTGACTTTTATCACAGAAATGGAACCGGGGACTTGAAGATTGAGAATGGTGGCTTTCTGCCATTTCACTCTTGTCCTCTCATCTCTCCATCTGACCCCTCCCACCTGCAGCTCTCTCATTGCTGGTGGTAACCAGAATGACAGGTGAGCATGTGGACTCTTCAGCTGGACCTCCCAGATTCTAATTCCACCAAAGTAGTATGACCTTGGATAAATTGCTTTTCCTTTCTAAGTCCCGTGTTCTTATTATAACGTAAGGGTAATAGTTCTTATTATTATAAGTTTTAATGAAAATTAAATGAGTTAATATTTGTGAAATATTTAGACCAGTGCAATGCCAGGAACATGGCAAGCAGCATATGTGTTAAATACATGAATACCTATCCGGTTCAGCCTCTTGGCTTTGAAGATGAGATTTCGTTTTTTCCAAAAAGATGTTCATATCTTGTGCTAAGTGTGCAATATTCAAGACTAGTACCTCTTTTGCTGTTCCTTTCTGCCTTGCTCATTCACAGAGTACTATGCAGCAAACCTTGGGGAAATACATAGGGGTGTTTGGCTTTACTACAGGTGAATTCATCAACTACTGTAAGTGAGCTGCTACATGGCCAGCAGAGACTTAGATTTTAGACAATATGAAAGAGATATAAATAAAGGTCTTCATCCTGAAGAAGTTCAGAGTCCTACAGGAAAAGCATGATTTACGTACAAGAAGCAATTAGAAGACAATACAAGGTAATACCTAATGAAGTGTCCAAGTCACCCGTGTTCAGTCTCAGGAAACCCCTGACATCACAATAAGAACCCTGAGCTTTTGCTTTTCTCATTTCATAGCATAAAGCAAACAGGAACTGAGGCAAATAGCTTTAAATTAAAAATAGGTTGATCTGGCACTAATGCTTTCCTTAGAATGCAGTGCTTTTCATGTATATTATCTCCAGATATGGTAAGGCATTGAAAAACAATACTTGGAAAAAAAAAAGAAGAAGAAAAGAAAAACAGTATTTGAAGGAACTGGGCAGGTGTCCACTGTTTTTTCCATGACCAAACTGATGCTTGGGGAAGTCTGAGGCTCTGGAGCTAACAGGAGGATGAGCAGTTAAATATGGTATGTTCTTCCTTCTCCAGCTAGAGAGAGCCTTTCCACTGCCCTCTGTAAACTCTCTGTCTCCAATAGAGAGAGTTTGTTTATCAAATCTTAAATTTTTCTCATGAAAGAGATTCTAGAGATACCTTTGGTCACATGTTCCAGAGTTTAATAAGCCCTATTTTGAGATGGTTAATTTTGAGTCTTTTTGTGATATTTGTTCCTTGAGTTATATTGATGAATGGACGTCTTAAAATCATACAATTTTGTACGCTATTTAAAACAATCGGCAAAAAAACAAATGAAAATCAAGGACAATAAAGGAAACCTTCCTACCCTGTCTGAAACGGAAGTTATATTAATTTGAAAGCTTTGAGAAGGAAATTCCAAGACCATTTTGGTAACCAAGCCTGGTATTTGTCAGGAAGTTCTTCTCCATAGATAATTTAAATCCTTATCATAGCAATATAAAGCCATTTCCTCTCATTCTGCTCTGTTTTTTGAGTTAATGAACATTCACATAATGGATTTCTATGAATTACCTATTAATCATCTTTCTGTAATTTTTACACATTCATATTAAAATGTAGGATTCCTGAGGCTGTATGCGTATAAAAGCTACTGCCGTAAATACTTTTTATCAAAAATATTTTGGCAATGCTACGTGTCTCAGCCATAAAATATTTTCGCAGGTGAATAATGGTGCTAGCAAGCAGCATTTGCCTGATGGTTTACACTTAGAAAGTGCTTGAACTATCTTGAATTATCTCTGAATGCTAAAAATGTGTGATTCTAAATTCCTCTCCCTCTGGGCTCACATTTGCTGGCTTCAAAGAACTGTTGTCTTAGTAGAAGCTATGGCTCTATTCCAATTGCAAAAATAAATAAATATTGAGCGAGCCAAAAATCCAGGTAACAAGCAGAGGTGACAAGAGCGGAGGGAACACAGGTTTGGCTGACTGTCCTCGTGTACCTGAGCGCTTCATTAAAACATATTTTGGGTATCTCTTTCTAAATCCATCTGGGGCTATTGCATAGGCACAGCCATCATATCAGCTTGATGAATAGCAAACACGATAGAACCTATTAATAAGGCAAAGAGAATGTAGTGTCTTTAGGGGGGTACTTTCCTCATTTGTAAAACTGGCCTACTTGATGTCTGGGGCTCTTTCCAGTGATGCCATTTTATAATTTAATGAACATTTTAAACACATTTTCACAAAGCAATTTTGTTAGTGTTGTCTCAGATTCTCAACTTTAAAAACAACACCAAGAAACGAACAAACAAGACTGTATTTTCTGGTCACTAGATCTCACCTCTGCTCACAGCCAAGGTAATTTGACAGAGCATGGTGTTTGGGTGGGCTGGGAACCCAAGAAACCTGAACTTGATTTTCAGGATGGCATCGAGCACTCAACCTTGTGAGTCTTATGTGTGACATGCAGGGTTGGACTGCATTCAAGTCAGTGAACATTTATTAATTGTTTCTTATATTTAATACCCTTCACTAGGTTATAGGAGTGAAGTTGGGGAAAACATGAAGATAAATTAAAGACACAGAGAGCTCGGCTCGGCACCTGTGGCTCAATCGGCTAAGGCGCCAGCCATGTACACCTAAGGTGGCGGGTTCGAATCCCCAGCCCAGGCCCACCAAACAACAACGATGGCTGCAACCAAAAAATGGCCGGGCGTTGTGGCGGGCGCCTGTGGTCCCAGCTACTTGGGAGGTGGAGGCAGGAGACTTGTTTGAGCCCAGGAGTTGGAGGTTGCTGTGAGCTGTGATGCCATGGCACTCTGCCCAGGGGGATAGCTTGAGGCTCCGTCTCAAAAAAAAAGACACAGAGAGCTCTTCATGAAATTTAAATCCAGAGGGAGAAAGGGGGACAAGGTTAAGCATTATAATAGAGAAAATATTAAAAAATGTTTTAGGAGCATAAATGAGGCAACGTACAAGCTTCTGAGTTCTCAAGTGTTGTGAAAGGTGATGTTCACCTGTGGCAGATGAGCCCTTCAGGGAGAGATATGTTTGCTCTGCCTGTTAGACACTGTAACTAGTGTACATAGTTCATTGCAGTAGCTCCTTAGGACCACAGTCTATGGCGATTAGCATGTCCATCTCTCACTGCTAATTTCCCTCCTCTGCAGGGCGTTCAAGGAATGAAAACATGGGAAGATGGAGTCTTCTCAGTTCAGGGACTGACCTTTAAAAGAATCAGGGCAGAGAGGAGGTAATGAAGCCAGTAGAGGAAACCAGTATAAATACGTATCCCTGACCTAAGATTGAACTAATTAAGTTTAAAAGGGAGGGAGCTTGATCTAAATTAGAGAAAAATATTATCTGAATTATAGATTTTTTTAAAAAATGCAATAATATTATTTACAAGTATATGTGGTAAGTTGAATAATTGCTAGAAAAGAATTTCCAGGTTTAAGTGCTGCTGGAATCTTAATGAAAAGGTAAGTTCTGATTCCTCAGGACTATCTTTTTTGAACATATATGATTTAGGTGTTAATGTGTTTAAAATGAAGTGGCTAATCAAGCTCTTTACATTTTGTTCATCCTACTCATTTGTTCAGTGCCCTCGCCCCTTTATATAAACAATTCAGAGGCAAACACCAGTCCAATCTGGTTCTAGCTTTGAAAACTTTACAAATTGGTGGAGTCTGAATGGCTGCTGTCTTACTTCGGTTCTTATGATGAAAGTATTTCAAATTGTATATGAAAACAGTACATGTACCCCATGTCTGCATTAATGTGTACAGCTATCAATTAATTAAAAAAAAAACCATGAAGGAGGTAAAGTCTCCATCTTTCTTTAGGGCTGCATAGTGTTCCATGGTGTGCATATACCACAATTTGTTGATCCATTCGTTGGTCGATGGGCATTTGGGCTTTTCCATGACTTGGCAATTGTGAATTGGGCTGCAATAAACATTTTGGTACAAAAAAAAAAAAGAAAGAAAGAAAGAAATGGTACAACTTCATTGCATTCAGACCTGAAATTTTTATTCCTAAAATGTTGTGGCTGAAAAAGATATCAGAATGGGAGTCTAGCTGGCTGCCTCAGGCTTTTCGGGTCATGACATAGCAAGGGACATAACTGATGAGTTTCCAGAAGCCATTTTTGGGCACAGACATATCAGCAACTGGAAGACGGAAGTAAAATAAGGTGGTTAGGAGAGTTCTTCACAGCGTCTGCTCAAGCTTAGCTATTGTTCAGATAGAAAGGAGGTCAGATCCAGGCAAGAGCTACGGAGCAGCTGGGATGACAAAGTTACAAGGCATTCTGAGAGGGGAAGGGCACTGGATGTGGGAGCAACTGGGAGCAAGGAGCTACTGGATGGTTTTCTTAAAGAGCATTTGTAAACATGGGAAACAGCATGTAAATTCTGGGGTCAGGTTAGTGAGCTATTTACTCTGGTATTAAAATGGGAAAAATTATCATGAACCTTGACTTTGCTTCTCAGAGGCACACAGCCTAAAAGATCCAATTCTCCAGTTTGTAGGTTCAGAAATATAATCATATCCACTTACTCTTAGATATGAATTGAGGAAAACTGACTCACTCTATTCAAACTCACAAGGGAGCAATTTATGAATCTGTCTATCTGTATATTAATTAATAAAGAGACAGCTACTTTGCATAACAAACCACAGTGGCCATTTCAGAAGCTTACTAAGTGCTGAACGAAGCAAAAGAAGAGAGGTATCCCTAAGAAATCTCTTATTGAGGTGAGTGTATGACTGAGCTCTCACATCGGGGGGCATGTTGGGTCTTTTCTCCAATGCCTGGCCAGAGGGGTTTGAAGAATTTGTAGTAAAATGGAAAAATGCAAGAGTAATATAACGGAGTTAATATAAAACTATGTATGTTGAATTTAAAAGAATGTGCTTTATTTTGTGATTATGTCATTGTTATTTCTGATGTCAAAAATCTTGCTTTTAGGAAATTTTTATAATATTTTTGTAATTTTTTTAACTTGCCAGAATAAAACTGTTCAAAATCCTATCACAGATTCTAATTTCTTTTGGAGAGTGATTTATGGTTCCATGAAACCCCAAATTCAGAGAATCACTGGTTTAAAAAAATTAAGATCTGTATACCAATAGTTTCCATTCATTTGTTCATAGAGAGAAATGCATTATTATATCAAAAAGTACATGCACACTTGCATATACATAATGTGTATATTTATAATAGAAATAAAAGTTTCACAAAACAGTAGTTTTACCTCTTTCCATACACTCTAATATATTTCATTTGACTTGTTAAAAAAGTCGGTTGCTATATAATAAATCAATTTCATGACCTGCTAATGGGTCACAACACACAATTTGAAAAACACTGCTGTAGACTCCGAGTCCTCTCTTCCCAGGACATAGCTGAATAAACACTGACAGGTGTTTCCTTTTTGAATCTCCTTTTCTAGATTCCACACAGACTGTATCCCTCCTGTCACAATTGGTTGCCCGGGATAGATTACAATACAATTGATTAAATAAGAACTTTATGTTAGCCGTAATCATGTCCCTAAGATATACCCTGGCCACTTTGCTTAGTTTGAGAAATAATCTCTACTTAGTTTTGATTGGTCTTATCTTTACAACACTAGGAAGTCCCCTGGTCTCCTTGGTCCCACATTCACAAAACACTTCTTAGGATAGGTTATTCTGCAGACTAATAATTCACATCCATTGTAATTAATTTTATTAGCCTCAATTGCAGGGCACAACATTTTAGTGCTACTCTAACTTGAGATATGGGGATGAACAGGAGGGAACACATTTCTCTAGCCCTTGAAGATGGACCAAGCAATGGTATGTAATTAGAGGTTCCAGAGAAAAGGACAAAAAGGCAACTTGAACTATTAAGAGTAAGTTAAAAGGTCCAAGTGTAATCAGTTTGGCTGTGTAAACTTGCCACCAGAGTAATGAAGAACAACAGTGTCATGTATGTTTTGTAGTAATAATTTTTATTCTGGATCAGAGTTGGTGCCAGGGCAGCAGTGTCATGTGATGGCTGAGTGTGAGTCCTGGTGCCAGACTGTCTGGGATCAGATCCATTTATTGATGTCCCATTTTAGGATGAGGGGACTAAGCCTCCAAGAGGGTAAGTGACCTTGGACAACTTTGTAACCTCTCTGAGATTTAGCTATAAAATGAGTTATGAAATGAGAAACATAAGAGAACCTACTCCAAAGGATTGCTCTGAGCATTAAATTAGTTAACATACATAACGTGCTTAGCCCAATGACTGGCACGTGGCAAACACTCAATGCATTTTAGTCATTATTGCAATTATCCTGTAGCTAGTCACTTATAGACTGGGATTTAGAGTCAGTGACCTGGATTCAAGTTCCAGCTTCCTCATTTACCAATTGTGTAATAGTGAGAAAATTACTTCTTGTAAGACACAACTTTTTTATTAAAAATTGTGCTAATAATATAATACCATTTACTATAGTATTATTCAATATTTCATGGGTTAATTTAATGACATAAAACAGTGCCTATTATATAGAACTCAATAAATACTAGTCAGCCAGAATTACCAGTGCTACCTCATTGGGATTTAATACAATCTTATTTCTATTGTGTATATTTAGTAATTGAGATCTTGACTTCTACATCAGAGGTCTTGGATAAAGCACAATTTAATCCCTCTTTATCTTTATGTCTTTCTAACAGGAAACACCATTCTACCCCCAAAGAATCAAGCAAACATGAAACTTGAAATAAAGTTGCAGTATTCACTCCAATTCAATAACTGTCCTTTTGAATTTCCATTATATGCTAAGCATATAAGCATACTGTGTCCTAGAAGGCACATTTCTGCCTGGCAAAGGTTGAAGAAAAGCTGAATTTAAAAGGCTACTATAATTAGAACTTTTGCTAATGGCACTTAAACTGATTAATGTCCAATAGGATCCACTCTACTGAAGCATATTTTTTAGGCAGTTATGCATTTATATTAAATTAAACATTTGTTGAATGAATGATCTTATGACGCGGTGTCTCCATATGGCTCTTGGAAGCAGTTCTGTAATGATATGGCCAGTGTAGTTGAGGGCTTTCTCCCTCACTGTTTTCTCTGCATGGAATGTTCTTCCCATTCGTTCTCACATGACTGGCTTTTTTTTCTCATTCCTCATAGTCTTAGTCTTCTCTGGCCATCCTCTCTAACCTGGGTCCCATCCTTTCTCTCCTCAACCATCCTGTTGCATATTCTTCATGGTACGTATCACCGTGTCGATGAAATGACACTGTTGGTTTGTGAGCTGTTATTGCCTGTGTCACCCACTAGGTCTGAAGCTCCAGAAAGGTAGGGACCTTGTCTATATTATTTATGGTCTGTATTTTTTTTTTTTATTATTTGTAATACATTACTATTAACTTAGCAGTTTAAAATAATACACATTTATTATCTCATAGTTTCTGAGGTCAGGAATTCAGGTTTAGATTTTCTGGGTTTTACCTGGATTAGCTCAGGGTTTTACTAGGTAGAAATTAACATGTTGACTAGGCTGAAAGCTCATCTGAAAGCTCATCAGAAGAACACTTGAAATGCTCTTCTGAGGTCATTCAGGTGGTTGGCAAATTTCAATTTCTTATGGTTATAGAATCCAAGACCTCTTTTTCTTGCTGACTATTAACTGAGGCTAGGGTGGGGCACTCTCAAATCCTGGAGATTACCCAAAGTTCTAGCCATGACACTTTCTCACAGTGTGACAATTTCTTACACTTTCTCACAGTGTGACAATTTATTTCTTTTAAGGTCAGCAGGAGAATCTCTGATGTCTAGGGCCTCTTTTAGGAGTTCACCTAATTAGACCAGGACTGTCCACAATAATTTCTTTTTATTTAACTCAAAGCTAACTGATTAGAGACCTTAATTACATCTTAAAAATCTCTTCAACTTTGCTACTTAATGTAACTTTACCTCAGGACACTCAGGGGTGGGGATTATATGGGGCAGGTAGACCAAGGGTGGGAATCATGGAAGTTACCATATAATTCTGCCTACCACATTGTTGTTGCCTGGAGGCCTAAGTAGTATCTGACACTGCGTAGGTATTTAATGCATATTTTTGAATGAATGAATGAATAAATGCTGATGAAATAAGAACTGAAGAATCAGTAAGAGATAAAGATATTGGTTATATGTTCAGATGTATGTTTAGTATCCTATGTTGATTCAAAACAATCATTGGATTGCCCACTTAATTCACTTTTCTTACAGAGGGCCTTGTGACTATCACACAGTGTGAAGGGGCATCAAACTGTATTTGTTGCATTATATTAGCAACATTTGTGTGGCAAAGTCTTGATTAATAATTCTGCCCAGCAATCCTATGCAGACAAACAAGTTAAATGTAAGGATGCTAGAACGGTTCACATCTAAAAGCCCACGTATCACTAGAAAATCACAAATAATTGAGATTAGAACTTGGACTTTTGCTGTACATTGTTGAACTTTGATTATTCTGCCAATTCCTCAAAACCAGAGAGAAAGAAGACCTTTTAGTTTCTAGAATAAATGATATAAAATGAGGTTTAGGAAGATAGCATACTGACCATACTTAAGATGCTATTTTTGTGTAATTACACAAAATTATTTGAAATATAAGAAGTCCCGTTATTTGAAATATAAGAAATTGCAGGGGTGAGGCAGAATAGTGTATTAGTCTGTGCCAGCTGCTATAATAACATACAACTGACTGGGTGGCTTAAACAGATGTTTATTTTCTTACAGTTCTGGAGTCTGGAAGCCCATGATCAAAGGGCCAACAAACTCTTTCTAGAGAGGGCTCTCTTTCTTATTTGCAGACAGCCACCTTCTTGCTATGTCCTCACACAGCTTTTCTTTGGTGCAAGTGCGGTAAGAAATCTTTACTCTTTCTTTCTCTATAAGGACACCAGTTCAACAAGATTAGGGCTTCCTCTTAATGTTCAAAGATTAGGAACTCATTATAGGTTAAATCAATTAATTGCTTTCTTATAGGCCCAATCTCCAAAAATGATCACATAGGAGGTTAGGGCTTCAACAAATGGATTTTGAAGAGACATAAATCAGTCACAACAGAAAACCTAGAAATTATGAAGAACAAACAGACCTTTGAACTGGAGTTAGTTCAGCAGAGCTAGATTTCAGACATTGGATTTAGATTACCTGTGTTTGAATTCCAGCTTCACTTCTTGCTTGCTTCAGGGGCAAATCCAATTTCTGTGGGGCCTAGAACTTATATACAATTTTCGAAACCCTCTAATCAATAGAGAATAAAAAGTTAGATTATAGAATCTTGGAAGGGGTAATGTAAATAAGGGGCTTAGAAGCTTACAATTCATTAATTCTCCAGTAAGTTCATCTCTACTTGCCAAGCAACTATGGAAATCGCTAAATCACTCTGAATTTGGTTTTCTGAACAGTACATTGGAGACAATACTTATTTTAAATCGAAAGGATTAAATTAAATTACAACCAAGAAGTCTTCCTAGTTCGCTATTATTATTGCTACCTTTGTTATTATTGTCAATATCATTGTTATTATTTAGCCCCTACATTTTGCAGATGATGAATGGCAAAAAACTATTATATGGCTTACGATACAGCAAACAGTGGGCTGGGATATTGGACCAGAGTGGTCCTTCTTGCCTCTTGGTCTACACTCTCTCTGTGGCTCCATAGAGATAGCTTTTTGTACTCCTTCCCCATGCTCACACCCCTGAAGGGTATGTTGGCATAATATCAAAATCTTCACCCCCAATATTTACTCTATGGCTATTAAAAAATAAAGGGGTCAAAAAAGCATATATTAATTTGGCTGAATTGAAGCTTCTTTTCTATTTTTATAGACACCTGACAGGGTTAAGGTACATAAAATAAAAAGCCATAATTATTAAATACAAATTTTTATCATTTGTAGGTAGATATTTCTATTAGCAAGGCTTAGCTTCCATCTTCATTTGGAGAATGCGATGGCTTGTAAAAAAAAGAAGTATCTTGCCATCTCTTTGGGGACTGATTCCCATGTTCCCATGTGTACAGATTCTGTTAGGGACATTAGGAGAATTTCCTGGGAAAGGTCTGAGGAGTCAGCCCCACGGGCTTCAGTCCACCCTTTGGAAATATATACTGGATGACCGAACTTGGCTCTTCTCTGCTCCTCTCACGGTTCCACATACGTGAGAATCTTTCCATGTTATCTTAACTCTAGCAGAACTCTGGGCCTCAGAGCTGGTTTTAACACTTTCAAAACACAGATAATGTTAATTCCAATGTACCCGATCTTTTTCTCAGTGACCCACCAAATGGAATTTGGCTTGCTCAGTAGGGCTTGGCAGTCTGGCTGGTATTAGGCCCAAAGATGCTAATCCTTAAAATTAGTACAGTGTGAAGGGTAAGTAATATTTGACTCAGGGTTCTAAATCTTTGGCCTCTGAGTTTGAAAGAAAAAAAAATACAACCATGTAATAAACATTTTTCTGATTTCTCTAATTTTCAAATGTAGCACAATTATAGGATTTTTGTGAAATAGTGAAACAAACCATGTAGCAATCTAACAGGATCTACACATGTGTAGGACATAGATGAGCGCAGATAGTCCTGGCTCTGCATAGGTAAGTTATTTTACCTGTGGTTCTGACTTATGCACAAATAATAAAATGAGGTTTTGGAAGTTCTTAGAGGAAACATGTTACTTAGAAAACAAAGCGTTTTCATTATATCCTTATTAATATGTCTATCAGAAATAATGTTGCTAATGTAGGACTAGAAAGCCACGACTAATGTTTGCTTGTAAGATCCTCATGTGGACACGCCTGGTTCATCTATCTACCAGATCTGCTAGCTATTAAACAGACACACGCATATAATAAAAACGAACATGTAGGAGAACCAGAGCGGCAAAAAAAGCACACCTGCCAAGGGGCCTAGTTCCTTATATTCTCCATCTTTCAAGCTGGGCAGGGGAGACACTGGGGGCTGTCTTCTGAGCGAGGACTCTCTGCATGGCCTCTGCCTGGTCCTTTGCTCTGTAAGCCTCTGCCAACCACACCTCTCCCCTGCAGCCTCACTGTCACATTCCTGTTTCCATTGGGTTCTCAGCATTCCAGTTTCCCAGTGTTACTCAAGGGAGGTTCTGCCTGCATCAGGGCTCAACTCATCTGTCCCATTCTTTGTTTTAACTCCTTGAAATAGTTCAAGAAAGACAAGCATTAAAGGGTTAGATTCCTATAGACACAAAGATGAAAACACTGATTGTGAGGACTACCGGGCTTTTCTTTGTAAACTCTTTTTGGATAGTATAAGAAGACACGAAAAACAATTTTTTGGTCAGTAAAACATCAACACCTTTTATATCTGTATGAATCTAAATATGATCTTCTATCCGGGCTCCTCAGCTGAGCCCCATCACCACAGTTAGTCTGTATGCTGGTATTTGCCAGCAGGGGACTATTTGCTGCTTAGTATTCACAAGTGGATTGGTGGGTCCACGAACAACACCTTCTTAGAACGGGGACAGTGATTCTTAACCATGTCATTTGTCCAATAAATACATGTTGGGCTCTATTTTAGTTGCTTGAGATAAGTCAGTCAACAAGATACCCCCCCAAAAAAACAACAAATCCCTGTGTTTATTTTTCATTTTCCATACATACATAAAAATATAGATGGATTTCTACATCTGCTAGCCTCCAGATCTGCCAGTGTTTTGCCTTTGGGGTGCAGCTGTTTGTGTTGTATAGGACGTAGAATGTC
Organism: Galagoides demidoff; assembly: GCA_963574575.1. Taxonomy (NCBI): domain Eukaryota; kingdom Metazoa; phylum Chordata; class Mammalia; order Primates; family Galagidae; genus Galagoides; species Galagoides demidoff. The sequence goes on along the minus strand of CAUYQV010051670.1, from coordinate 19,252 downwards.
TCCCGAGAAAGTGAAAGTTACATCACAGGCTAGCTTTTCAAACAGGATGGGCTTTGGCAGCCCTTCCTTGAAATACATGTGTGAGATAAACTTCCATGTTTCTATAGAAGACCAGTGGGACGTGCCTTTGATCTCGAGCAGGGTTGTGCCTCTCACTGGTCAAGAAACGCTACACTCCCAGGTTCAGGTTTGCCCAGCAATGTGTAGTCAGCGCCGGCCAGAGTCCCCATGCAAGGATTTCATTTATTTTTCTTTTGACAAGGCAGAATTCAAAAACAGCTTAAGAAAACAAAAAAGATTATGTCTCCACAAGTATTAACTACTGTATTACTGTTTTCAGTGGTAAGAATAAAATTTCAGGAGTGGGCTTTAGACAAAGCGTGAAGAATTGATTGCCATTGCTTAGATTTGGAAAGTAAATACTTATGCATCAATTAAAAGAAAAGTACAATCACACATACGCATACACACACGAGCCACGCTGGTCTATGTCTTATGTACGTATGCATGTGTTTTAGGAACAGAGAAAATGTAAATGATGAGACGGGGACATGTAAGGTAGCCCCCAGCTTCAGATCCAGTCATCTTTCAGACACTTCATAAATGTACAAGATGCTCCCCTGGCCGGATTTTTAAATCTCTGAATTAGCTGAAACAGTTGTAAAAATCACAGGGAGCTAGACAGTTTACAATCAACTGCAAATCAGAGGAGGCTCTTAGATGTTGTTTGTTCTAGCAGGCACGGGGGAATGTATTGAACTTGTGAAATGTGCTTTTGATATCCCATTAACAAGATCTGCCTGCGATTACAACCTCCTACCTTCCAACCTTCATCTTCCCTTCTTACCCCCATATTAGAGCTAGTTAAAATCCTCATCTCCAGGAGCGTCTAAGAGGCGGTTTTCAAGGCAGGCTGTGATGGCTCATTGAATGCACCTGGGCTGAATTCCTGGTTAGCTCCCACACATACCCAGTTCTGACATCAGAACTGATTTCTGTCAGCTCTAATGTGCCTTAAAAATTTCTTTCAAGGCAGTTTCCTCTTCTAACACATCTCTGGGGAATTTCCCCTAGGGGGTGTGAGGCAACATTAGACTGTGACTATGATAAGATATTCCCGTGTTGGAAGAGTTCTGTATGAAAAGCAGAACATTACATCTGTTGTTTTCCTTATATAGGGTCTATTTCACACTGAATGATACTGGAACATAACCCAGGACTGTCTTGACTCCCCTACAGTCTTGTACTTCCTCCTCCTCATTGACGGCAGATCCCGAAACACTTGGTGACATATGGTAGCCTATCTGGGAAGTGTGCTGAGCGCAGTGCATTTGCTTTCTGACTCTGGAGTATTGCGTTTCATTTGGGGCATCGTATTTTTTAAAGATGTATTGACAGACTGGAACTCAGCCATCAGAAATCTTTTTTTGGAACAAGGTAAGAGTAAAAAAACAATTCACATCTGCATAACTAGTGTTTGCACAGAAGAAGGCTGTAAGGATGGTGGAAGGTCAGCAAAGTGCCAGAAGAAATTATTCAAAGAAACTGGAGATGTTTAGCCTAACGGGATCATTTATTATTTTTATGATTACTATGATTACCTGAGGGGTGGGAGGGTAGTAGCCATGATTCAAGTGTTTGAAACACTGTCATGTAAAAATGTAAAATTTATTCCACACAGTTCCAATCAGCAGATCTAGAGTCAATCTGGAGAATCCCTGGGTAAACAGATCTTTATTCTATATAAGGAAGATCATTCTGCTGGTATTATATCTATTTTTAATTTTTGAGTTATTTTCCCTTTTGGAGTGTGGAATCCTTGAGGAGGGAAAACGTACATTAGCTGAGTATCCGTGGATCCTCATTATGGCCTAACCACCCTAAGATTTTAGCTGAGCCTGGCCATCTTTTTACCTTCCTGTGTGTAGAGCTAATCGTGGATTTTGCCCACCCGGTATCCAGCCTATTTTTTCTGATAGCGGCACCCTTGTTTTTCTTTGGGAGATGATCTTTCCCCCACCGTATACAGTCTTGGTGGTTCCCTCCGTCAGGAATCGTTGCCTCTTCCAGGTTCAGGGGTGGGAATTGACAGAAACTTTGCCAATTCCACTCTCTCTTGGAATTCAAATGTTAAGTGCCATGACACAAGGACAGAGAAAGGTCGGAGCAGATTGTTTCCAGGAAGGGAAGGCCCTTGAGTACTTGTTTCCTAGACTGGCATACAGATGGTAAATTGATCTCACAAGTTGCGAATGTTTGTTATGCAGCCATATTGCTTGATTGTTAAATGAGGAATTTGTGTCAAGATTTGGAATGTGTGACCTTGTGTGTTTTCAGTGAGATGAGAAAACGATATATATGCAGTGTGCACAATTAAGCATCTTTTGGGGAGAGATTTCCATGAGCTCATTTAACTAGAGGCCTTAGGGTGTGAGAATTCCTGCTTCCTGAAGTGTTGGAAAGTTAAGGTCAAATGCTGGATGTGTTTCAAGTTCTGAGACAATACCAGCCGATTTCAAAGCTGGTGTTTGTGTGTGCGTGCATATGTGTGTGTACAGAGCCCGGGAGGAAAGGCAGCCTCTAAAACTTTGCTTTGAAAGATGCCAAAACACTGAGCCACATATTTGTAGGAGAAAGATCTGTGTGTTTAGACGAAACCTGCCTTTTTCGTAAACACTAGGCACAGAGGGGCCCACCTCCTTTTGCCCTGCTTTTGAACTTTTGTTCACATTAGCAACTTCCCTCACCTTGGCTCTTGAACTTCCCTTTGTAGTGAAATTCACAAGTACTGTGAACTGGCAAGAAAACGATGGAAAGAAAGGGTGTGTTGGGCCAGATTGCATTTTTTCTGAACACTCTGAAATATCAGGATGTATGGAACATGAGTCATCACTTTCTGTTGGAAACTTTCCTGACCTTTACAGAGTAGGTCAAATTCCTCCCAAGCTGCGCTTCTTCACACCCCAGTGCATGACAGTAAAAGGGCAAATCCAAGGGAGGCAGAAGCACAGTCATTTTTTTCTTGTAATCTGTTACAACATTATTGTTTTCTGACACACTTTGCTTCACATGACAGTACTAATGGTGGAAAGTAAGGTCAAGTGTAAGAGAGATTTCCCTCATCCACTCAGCATGACTATTTAAACTCAGGCTGGGTAAACCCAGAGCCTGCTAGAATTAGGGCAGCGGTGAAGGGGACAGGGTTTTGCTGAGAACTTGGAGGAAATAACTGAGTTAAGGGGGAAGTCCCTAAGAAAAGAAGGCCATATTCAAACTTGGAACACCAGACACTGGGTAAACTTGGACTTGATGTGATGTACAAGAACAGGCAAAAGTTCTGCCATAGTGTTCTGGCCCTTTTGTAGAGGCCCATATAACTCTACAACTGTCACCTCTCAGGGCTTCACAGTTCTGACTGATGATGTTATTGGAGAAGAACCTGAACTATTAAGAAAATTCCACTCTAGTCGCTCACTCCCAATCATCACAGCTACTCTGGAGGCTAAGGCAGGAGGATTCCTTGAGCCCAGGAGTTCAAGTCCAGCCTGAGGAACATAGTAAGACACCATCTTTAAAAAAATAAAAAGAAATTAGCCAGGCACAATGCCATACATCTGTTATCCCAACTATTCAGGAGGCTGAGCAGGGAAGGTCACTTGAGCACAGGAGTTTGAGGTTGCAGTGAGCTATGATGGCATCATTGGACTTCACGCTGGTTGATAGAGCAATACTTCATCTAAAAAAAAATGTATGTTGTATATTCTGTATTCTTAAGAATCTAGGCATTGGTGGTGTGTTGCAAGGGAGAAGGCTAGGAAAATTTGTTGGCAAATCAACAGTCAAAATACATGGAAGGAGCCAGCTTTGTCAGCCTTCTTTTTAATTCTATTGGAATGCCTTATCTTTCTAAAATCATTTAGAAATGAGAAGTCCAGGGCGGCACCTGTGGCTCAAAGGAGTAGGGTACCAACCCCATATGCCGGAGGTGGTGGGTTCAAACCCAGCCCCGGCCAAAAAATGCAAAAAAAAAAAAAAAAAAAGAAAGAAAGAAATGAGAAGTCCACATGATGAGTTTTTCTTATCTAATACTTATACTTTTAACGCTGCTGAGCACATTTTACTTTAATATATTTTAATGCTATTAAAAATGAATCACATACATCTTTGCTTTCATGAAATATTTAGTCAAGAAAACATAGCATTTCTTTTTTCTGTTTACCATCAGAGGCTGGGTTGTCACTCCTCACAGCTGCCACTCCTGTCTCCAGTAGACTTTCTCCCTATGTCTAATTTACTGCTCCTGAATGGCAATGCCTAAAAATTCAACATGGCTAAGTTTGGAAATTTATTTACATTGACAATGTGTGTCTTTGAACAGGGCAGAAGAAACTCTTAAGTCAAGTGCATGAACTTCAGTGAATGAGTTTGGTGACATGAATTCCAGCTTCTTGGAGACCTTTAAAATGTTTCCCAGGCCTTTTTATGTCCATCTTTGATTGTCAGTGATGAACTAGACATTTGAAGTTACCAGATGAGTGACCCTCAGACAAGTAAGGAGTCATGGGACTGACTGCTCTTCAAAAGTTAGAAAAGGAATCAAACATATTTATCGCCCAACTGGGAGTTGAGGTCAGCTGCAGAGTAGCTGGCAAAGTCATTTAAATTCAACAGCTTAATTGCTATTCCCTTGCTAACTTCCTGCCTGACTGCAGAGCAGTCTTTCACAGGGCGGATGGCTGTGTCTACCTGAGGAAGTGCAGGGCACAGCGCTGAAGATTCGGGGCATTGGGTAGGCTGGAAGTGCGGTGTTGGGATGAAACCGACAAAACGGGGAGAGGCTCTGTGACTGCGCCCACCTGTAAACCTGGAAATCACCTGTTCTTTGCAACTGTGTTTATCAATAACTCAGGTGCCCTGTAAAACTTACAGCCTCTTAGAGGTGGGTGTAAGTGTCTCTCTACCCACAACACGTTCATCTTAGAAAGAAACCTAAGCTGGGAACGAGATTCCGTGCCCTCAGATGGGCTGGTAGAAGAATCCAGAGTCTGTGACTTCAAACCTGATATTTTTCTTATATTGTAACACTTTGAAATGTAAAATGTTCTGTGTGTAACTGAAAGTTTTCCACTAGAAGCAAACCTGTTGCTAGTTTCTGAATATAAAAGTCCCAATGTATTAAGTGATTTTTCACATTCAAACAAAAGATGGCCATTGATCATCTATGGTATGACAGTCAAAATCATTTGCAAAAGTTGTTTTTATTATTTTTTTTAATCTATCAGTAGATGGCAGGAGATACCATCAAATCAAAATAAAAAGAAGGGTCACAAATGATGGAATTCAGTCATTATTCCTGGTATTACCTGGAAAAATTGGTATCTAGGCAGTCAGTGGGCTGTTATGTTGGCACCCAGGGAAAGAGCATTTTTGAATTTGGATTTGAGTTCAATTATTAGCTTACCCATTAATCTGGCAAGATTACAGTTGGTTTAAAACAATAGTCAAATGTTGGAACTAAATCAACTTTCTTTTAAAGAGACACCTGGAGAAATAATTCATCACTCACGTTACTAAGATTAATGGGGCATTATAATTGTGTTAAGTGGATTCACACACCATGTAAGAATGAAGGAACTTTTCTTATTTTCTTTATTTTTTTCTTCAAGCGAAGAAGAGAAAACAGAGTTAGGGAAATTTAGCATCACAAATGGCTTTATCCAAGATTAATGCAGATAAAGCACTACAGTTAAAACAACACTGACTAAACACCAGAATGTTTTTAAAGTGACTTAACTGACTCTGGCCCCATGAAGCTGATATAATATTTCTCTCTCCAAATAGAGGTCATTTTCATCCAGATTAAATTGGATTTTACATGTTAGTTTTCCTGAAGTACAGAATTCTCTCAGCTGTACTGGCCACGTTTCCCTAATTTGGAGATTACAAAAAGGTGGAATACCTATGGAACTTTCGAGAATTGACATTTGCAGTCTTCAAGTGTACTGTTCCCTTTTTATCCACTTGTCTCCACTTGACAATGATATGATTCTTTTCTATCATACAAAGCATTTGGACCAGCTACTTAAATTTTTAAAACTCTCGTCATTTGAATCACCTTTTTTTTTTTTTTGGAGATTTTTTGAGAAAAAAAATTCAATGTGTGTATTCATCTTAACTAAAAACTATCCATAGGTTAGGAAGGCTAACTGCAACAGCATTTACATGAAGGACAAATCCTACATCAATCTTGGTTAATGCCAAGCTGGAAATCATTCTTGGCATGACCTGGATGGCTCCCTGGGTGGGGGCCGTGGGCTGCAGAGAACATTTAAACCCTGAAAACAGAAGTAGAACGGGGTGATTTGCGAGTGGACCCTATTACATTACCTTGTAAATTTATCCACTGAGGGAAATCTTTTACTCACCATCACATTATTTTCACTTAAAAAAAAAATTAAAGTTGTGCCTATCGGTAAAATACACAGATCCTGTAAAAGAATGCACAAAAACAATCTTTTCAGTCTACGTGCTATGTTGCCGGAAATTCCCTCGTTTAAGAATCAGTCAGTGTTGCTGAGCTCAGCACTGCGCTGCTGCGTTTTGGAGATGCTCTTTTGAGTCAAGGTATGAAAGCTCCAGGTGTGGGAAACTGGGCAGAACCACGCAGCTCTGCCATGGGGCATAGTACAGCCTGGACACTCTTGTTACAGTGGGTCTGTCATTTATTGTATGCTGTAAATCTACTACTCTTCGTTTATTTTATTGTTCAGTAACACCCTCTTTCATACTCCAAAGTGACAATAAATTACATGGTCATTCTGTTCACTGCTTGTCTGCTTCTTTCCACTTCCCTTTCCAAAGGCTCTACTTTCCTGTTTCACATGAACCAGGACCGTTATCCACCGAGCTCTGTTTGCTAGGGATGCATGTTCGTATTATCAACATATTCTCGCCTGTCTAAATGTGTTAACAAAAAAAAAAATTATAAATTCTTTATTTAATACATTATAAATGACTGATAAACCTTAAGTCCTATCCCTGATAAATGTATACTTATATTAATAAGAAAAACTTTAAAGTCAATGAAATATATCTCTGAGCACATAATTGCTGAGCATTATAGAGGGTTTGAGACTTTGTTCTACTCACAAGCTAAAAAGTTATGTTGTCACAGTTTCATAGATGTTGGCTGAAGATATGAGACTTTTGGGTCAGAGATACAGGATGATTTATTACTTACAGCAATAATTAGCCATATAATTGGTCTTAATTCTCACAGGGAAGGTCAGGTGACACCTGCACACGCAGTGGTTATGTTACAGGATGGGAATCCGAAACTTAGTGAATCTGGATCTGATAAAATGGGCAATAAGCATGCCTGCCCTTTGCTTTGATGGGAAATACTGTATATTCCAAGACTATTCATTAAACCAACATACTAGAGAAGATAATCAAGAATAAAGACATGCAGAAATACAAGAGATCTATAGATATTTGTTCCCCAACAATTCTAGATCAATAAAATGACGGGGTAAGATCAAATAAAAATTCATTTTTGGCAAATTTTAAGTCTTACTAGAGGCAATTATTTATTAGACTTTGTTGATGCATGAGTCTTCCTTCAGTTTTCCAAATTATTCTGGAAAGGTAGCCTTTCTGCTTATATTTCTAGCAATAAATGTATAATTAAGATCTTATTTTTCCCTGACAATGAGAGTAATACATGGTCATTATAGAAAATGCAGAGAAGTAAAAAGAAAAACATTAAAATCATTTACAATTTCATTACTCACAGGTACTCTCTATTAAAATCTTGGCTTCTTAATGCCTCAATACATATTTCTTTTTATGCAAAATTGGGACCATATTATGTACTGTGTAGTGTATCCTTTTTTTTTTTGAGACAGAGTCCCAAGCTGTCACCCTGGGTAGAGGGCCATGGCATCACAGCTCATAGCAACCTCCAACTCCTGGGCACAGGTGATTCTCCTGCCTCCGCCTCCCAAGTAGCTGGGACTTTAAGTGCCTGCCACAATCCCTGGCTATTTTTTGGTTGCAGCCCATATTGTTGTTTGGTGGGCCTGGGCTGGATTTGAACCCACTAGCTCTGATGTATGTGACTGGCGCCTTAGCTGCTTGAGCCACAGGCATGAGCCAGTGTGTAGTGTATCTTGATAGTTCTTTTTTTGTGTGTGTATTAAAGACATTCCTGTAAGTCAGAAACTGCTCCCTTAAATTATGACTTTAAGAATAACTGCATAATATTCTATTATGGATATAACAGTTTTTAAAGTGATTTTTTCAGTGCTGGAATATTTGCTACCAAATGCTCTTTTGATGAATATTCTGGTACAGTAATGCTTTCCAGTGCCTTGGGATACATTCCTTTAAGGTTTATTTGGTTAAAGTGTCTTTTTTTATCCTAAGGCTCTTATCTTTATTACCAGACCATTTTAAAAAAAGATGATATCAATTTATACACAAGGAACAATATTGTGATCATTTCTTTCCACATTATCTTCATCACAATTGAATGTTTTAATTTTAAACATATTACAAGGAAATATTTAAAAATGTCTTTTTTCCCAACTTAGTGTTTCTTTGATTATTGGTGAGGAGGGAACTGTGTTAATTTGTCATTTGCATTTGTTCTTCTATGAATTCTCAGTTCCTATTCTTTGCTCATTATTTGAGTAATATTTTCATACTTTTCTTACTAAAGAAAAGTTTTGCAAAAGTCCTCTATGTAACATTTTGTATACTAGAATTTTGTAAAATATTTCCCCAATATATCATTTTAAAATCTCGCAAATGCAATTTTTAGATGTTTGGACATTAAAAAATAGCTAGTAAAATAATGAACTATTATCTATTGCTTAGAAATTCTTACTTTCTTGGGGCTTAAATACTCCATTTTTTCAAGCATTTTATATTTTTATGTTTTTTTAATATTTGATTTTTAAAATCTGTACTTCTAAATGCATTTTGATATGTGGTACAAACAAGGATATTTCCCCTGCTAAACAATTTCCCTGTCAGTGACTGAGCTCTTCCTCACTCAATTTTTTTTTTTTTTTTTGAGACAGAGCCTCAAGCTATCCCCCTGGGTAGAGTACTGTGGCATCACAGCTCGCAGTAACCTCCAACTCCTGGGCTCAAGTGAGTCTCCTGCCTCCACCTCCCAAGTAACTGGGACTACAGACGCCTGCCACAACGCCCGGCTATTTTTTGGTTGCAGCCATCATTGTTGTTTGGTGGGCCGGGGCTGGATTCGAACCTGCCAGCTCAGGTGTATGTGGCTGGCGCCTTAGCTGCGTGAGCCACAGGCACCGAGCCTGCTCAATTGCTTATAGTAACTTCTTGGTCATGTGCTAATGTCAGAAGTTTCAGAGTGTCTATAAAATGTAGCGCTTAAAGTATATTTTCCCTCCAGTAAAAACCTATTACTAAACAACCGTCTTGCTTTTTATACAGGCTATATCTTGATGCCCATCTGTTAAGGACTGGCACAGACATATTAGAAATATTTAATTTCATCTATTGATAAGAACATATAAAATAGCATAGTACTTATTGAAACTCCAACATATGCTTCAAAATTATAACCCAAATGCTTTCTAACATTTAATAAAATATTTAAATGGTAAAAATATATCATTTTTCTTTGATAGTCTTGCTTTTTTTTTTTTTTTTCCTTAGAGACAGGGTCTCACTATGTTGCCCAAGCTGGACTACAATTCTTGGGTTCAAGGGATCTGTCTGCCTCAGTTTTTTGAGGAGTTAGGAATACAGGTGGTACATACCCAGCTAAAATATTTTTGATTTGTTGAATTCGGGGGAAGTAAAAATATAACGCATTTTCTTGTAGTATGAGGTAACCTTTAAAATTCATTGAGAGAAGAGGTTTGCTCCTTAAACAGTTGCATACTAAGGGGGGGGGGTCAGTGACAGTTTGTTTTCACATGTCCCTGCCCCTGCCCCAGATGATTAGTTTACAACTGTAACTGTAGCACAGTGCCAGTTTTTGTGTGTGATAGTGTTAGAGGTGTGAGGGCGGGGGGATCCTTCAGACACATTTTATACTCTTTGGCAGTGCAGCTAGTGGGGAGGAACAGAGAAATAAGGAAGCATTGAACTCTTTACTTTTTTCCCTTCAGAGCCAGAAAATGAAAGGCAAAGCCTAGTTTCATGCATGATCGATGGGGGTGAGTTATTTTGACAGAAATTTGCCATCCTTCACTGATCATGTGGTACTCGGGATAATAAATATTTTAAGCCAGTGCATTACTGGTAATTTATGAGGCAATATGAAACAATGAAAACAATACCAAAGTCTAGAGATGAAAACGACTGGTGAAACAGAAGGTCTAGGTAAATGTTAGGTACTGTCTGGAGTTTTACCGTTATAGGTTAGGAGAGAAGAACATGGTTACTATGTAGAATTGTGCACTGTCATCGCTTTTTAAATCGTCTCCTTCATATTTTTCTGTGAGGGTTACAGGTTTTCCCTCAAAAGAAAGAAAAAACTCAGGAATACATTTTTTTTGTTGTTATAAGTCCAGTATGTTGTTTTATTCCTATTTCATTTCTATTTCCTTCCAAATCTAGACAATGCATTCACATCTCCAAGTTCAGATGTTATTCGTGAGGATCGATGCAAAAATTACATTCTGGGCAGAAAACAGAAATACTGACATCCATGAAACCTACTCTCAACACATTCAAGTTATTATTTTTTTTAAATCCTAGTGGGTCACCAGCTACTGAAACCGGTATTAGAAGAACACAGCTACTTCCAAGATGCTCTGGATGTGAGTAGCTTGTGCTCTGACCTTGGGGAGCATTAATGAGTTTCAGGTGCATCAGTAAGCATCGCAAGGAATAGGTATTTATTATTTATTTACATATTTTATTTATTATTTTTTTCAAGACCGTTTTCTTTTGTCGCCCTTGGTAGAGTGCTGTGGCATCACAGCTCACACCATCCTCTAACTCTTGGGCTTAAGTGATTCTCTTGCCTTAGCCACCCAAGTAGCTGGGACTACAGGTGCCAGCACAATACCCAGGTATTTTTTTGTTTTAGTTGTCATTGTTGTTTAGCTGGCCCTGGCCAGGTTCGAACCCCCCTGCTTTGGTGTATGTGGCTGGTGCCCTAACTACTGAGCTACGGGCACAGAGCCAGGAATAGGTCTCTAAAGTGAGTACATTTCCAAAACATTTTGAGGGCAGTGATGATCTGGATAATTCTCCTGTCCTGCATAGAATGTGTGAAGCCCTGTAGCAACTTTGTTGAGATGTTGGGTAAGGGATCCCCATTGAAGAGGCAGGTGGGTGCCTGGTGGACAGGAAGGTGAACAGACAGACGTAGTTGAGGTGAAGAATAGTGGAATTCAAGACCCAGTTTGTCAGAGTCCCCTGAAAATAAATAAACAAAAATAAATAAATAAACAAATAAACAAATTCAAGTCCTGGCAAAGGGGTCATAGTTTAGCTGAAGAGTAGGTGGCTATGGGGACACTGGGGTAACACTACAGCTTCGAAGACACCTGAGCGGGTGTGAGGGTGCAGCTGACCCCTCATCTGGTGCCGGGCTCAAGGAAGAGGAGCTACAGACTGTTTTCAAAATAGTGAGTAATATGATGATAGATTAGACCAAATCAGAGGAGAGGAGAGAATGTGGAGAGCTATTTTAATGCCCAGGTGGCTTCGCCCTCTGCAGCAAGCATTTGGAGAGGCAGTGACTGCAGCCTATTGCCTAAAAGGAACCACTGATGGAAATACTGTTTTCAGTGATAACTCTCGGTAGCAATACAAGTATGTTTTTAAATTAAATTTGGAATTTTCCTCAATGCTGCTTCTTCAAAGACAAGTGAGCCTTTTACAATACGTCTAGTTAAATAAAATAATGGATGTGAAAGCCTTTGTAAAACATTAAAGTGTTACATAAACGGAAGGTGTTATCGTCACGTACTGTGTGTTAAAAAACACTCAGTAAAAAGAGGTTATTTTTGTGGCAAATAGTCAAACATGGGCTGCATGACAGCACTGTGGCGCAGAGTCATAATTGATGAATGACAGGCCCAGAGAAGGCTGATGAATGCGGGCGTGCTAACCTGGAGGAATACCACTGGTGTCAGGCTACGGTGTGTTTTATTTTGTTTATTTTCTTTGCCCTTTTTCTTGTTTATACTGCTTTTCAGTGAGTTAAAGGCATACTTATCAAATTTAATGATAAGACAAGTATTGGGGAGGTAGCTAACATACGTCAGTCTTAGGAAGTGTACTGCTATATGAGTAAGACACGCTTCGGAAAGGCCAGTAACTTACCAAGACCACTTGTTCAGTGGTAGATGGCTGTACACGAGTCACCTAATAGCTTGCCCAGCAGAGTGGTAGAGCTGTCACTTGAAACTAGGTAACATGAATCTAGAGAATGTACCCCCAAACCAATTGCTTGATTATTCATTCATTTATTTAACAAACACAAAGTGCTCATCCTTATGGGAGGGACTGATCTGAGCATCAGACAAAAGTTACTCGCTTATTCCTTATAACAACCCCATGAGGTAGATACTATTATTGTTTTCTTTAGAAACGGAGGCACCAGTAAGTTAAACAACCTCCCCAAGGTCACACATCTAGGAAGCACTTTCAAACTCAGGCAGTGGAGCAGAGGCGTCCATGCCTCCCACTATCACGTTATACTACCTCTGGAGCATACTATACTTCTTTCAGTAATGTGCCCGACTTCACACGGCCAACTTGGAGGTGACCCTGCTCTCTTTATGCCCTGGGAACCAGAAAGTCTTTGAGGTTTCAAAGGAAGTTGGGAGCATGTGTGATTCAGTAGATGCTCTTTTGACCCACCTTGGAGCATCCGTGCCTGAAGGCATCTTTTGTGATGCCACACAAAATTTAATCCTAGCCTCTTAAATTCTTGTCTATGGTTCTTAGTGCCAGACAGCATTCCCTCCTGCATAAAATACATTCTTATTCTCATTACATCTCCCCATAAAACTTTCATCAATTTGAAAATTGTAAAATGCATTCCTTTTTATGCAGACATTTAATCTATGGTTAAATGACAATTGAGCAATATATCCTCCTGCATACCCAAATACCATCCCGGCTCTGCAATTTGAAAATAAATTGCTGATCTTAAAATTGGTACAGGTTTTAAGGAAATGGAATATTCTCAACCGCAGACTTTAGAGGATGTTTATCTGCAAAACAAATCACAGGACACACTGTGGCTTGATCAACAGATTCTGTGTAAGACAGGTTTTGGATAGAACCAGCAGCTTGGAAAACCTAGTTTGAATTTTTCAGGGGGTAAAATACTGTGTTACTTTCGCATGTGCATGGACGAAACCAGAGCTTTCAACCTGTCAGCCTCTCAACCTCTCACTTTCAGAAACACCGAAGTTTAAAATATAAAGGTGTTGTTTTTGCTTTGCACCCAAATGTCAGAGCTGATTTTTCTTGATTGGCTCCAGGTGATGTTATGTGGAATGCAGGAAATTATCAAAATCAATCTATCTTCAAGCCTTTCTTGGAAATTACAGAATCTGAATGAAAATGTAAAATAACATTATTTTTCTTCTAAGTTCCCTTCCCTATGATTTTCATAGCTCTCTCTACCAAAGAGAAAGCAAAATTGGTTACATAGCAATTCTTTTTTCCTCTCTAGAAAGGTGTTGTTAGAACCTTACTATTTTCCAGAGAAATACAGTATTTCTAACACAATCTGACTCTTGCTTGCTTTCTAAAGGATTTAATCACTAACTTTCTGAAGGGTTACAAAAGCAAATTTCCCTACTTCAACGCATCGGCAAAGTGACTTACATTATATATTAGCAATAAAATTCAGAGCATGGATCGTAGCTAAAGAATGCAGCTAACACTGGGAATAATGCTACATAGCCAACCAGAATCATTAAAAAGTGGAGCTGTTCTGAGACTGTCTCCAGAACACTTCCAAGCACCGGAAAAGCAGGGACCCCGATCCAAACCCAGACCTAGTAGAAACTGGCAGAACATCGAAAGCAAAATAAAACTCAGAGCAATCAGAAATGTAACGTGGAAGATACCATTTAATGCCTTGCCACATGAAATGTGATCGGCAGGCCGACAGCACTGAGTTTTGTTATGACTCTGGTAGAAATGCAGACTCCTAGGCCGTACCCCAGACCCTCCGAGGCAAATCTAATTTTTAGCAAGGCCTTCAGGTGATTCAAATGCACGTTAAAATTTGAAAATCACCCCTTTAAAGTACTTTTGGGAATGGAGTTATGTGGTCATTTCTGTTTTCCAAAAGCAATGTCACCTATTGAGAGGTAATGGTCATCTGTATTTTAAGGGGGCCATCACATAGAGCTGGAAAATTCTCACATTCTACTACTCTGGAAAGATAATGACTGAGGCAGAATTATTTTTCCTGGAGGAGCACAAAGCAGTTACAGGGGAAAGCACAGCAGCTCATCACTTTCGGTAGCAACAAACGCCACCTTGACCTGCACTGTTATTTCGGACACATCACCCTGCTTTTCTCATCACATTATGCTGGTGGATTCTTTTCCTTCGTTTTTTTATTTTTGGGTCAGAGGAGGAAGCTGCCCCAGAGGTTGCTACAGGCACTTGGAAGTACAGTCTTCCTCGTCTGTTCCCTTCCATCTGTTGCTGTAGCTCTTGCCTGGGTGATTTTAAGAGCTTATCAATCACGTAAGTATTTGAGATACCCCAGACAGTACGCAGGCGCCTCTCCCAGGACGTGGTAACTTATGTTAATAGTGAAATGAAGCTGTGATAGGAGGAGAGGTGGAAAAAATAGGAATCAGAGTGGTGCCCTGAGGGGGTAAGGGGGAGCGAGGAGAATCGTACTCCTAAGTCAGGTGGAAGGACGCAGAGTAAACAGGTCTTCAGGCCGCACTAGGGATGGGGAGGAGACAGCCATCAGCCACCTCCTGCTCCTTCTTGGCCACCTGGAAGCACAGATACTTGCAGCCACATTTTCATATCTAATGTTTCCCAGAAGGTTTATGCAGAATTTATCTGGGAAAAACACTAGACATGGCTGTTACACACACAGACTACTCTATTCCTCTTAGCACTTCTTGTTAGCAAGAAAGTGGGGAGGGAGGCAATTGGCTTTCTAACCTGGGAACCGTCATAGCTGCGAATGGAGAGAACTGGAGCCCCAAAACCCTGGGTGAGAATGCCCATGTGACTTTGTCATGAATACTTCTAGTCAGATTCGTTAGCACACCGTGGCAATGGCCTCCTCTCCTGCTTCGGGACATTGTCATTAAAGCCTGGACTTCTGAGGATCCCAGCTCACATTGCTCTCCATACTTTCTGAATAAAATGATTCTGCCAGAGTCAAACTAACTGGCAACGGCACCTATGACTCAAAAAGTAGGGTGCCGGCCCCATATGCTGGAGGTGGCGGGTTCAAACCCAGCCCTGGCCAAAAAAGTGTACAGTGCCTGTGGTTCAAAGGAGTAGGGCGCCAGCCCCATATACTGGAGTTGACGGGTTCAAACTCAGCCTCAGCCAACAAACCCCCCAAAAACAAAAAACCTTCTGTAAAGCAAGAGGGAAATATCTGGCTGATCCAGGCGAGGACTTTCCTTGCCCTTAGAGATTCACAACATTCTGCTTGTTCCTGCCACCATTGTCTTTTGTTCTGGTGTGTCTTGCTTTGGGGCCGTCCAGTCGCCCTCTCATGTGGGACCCTTCTTGCCTCTAGTCTGTCCTCCACATGGCAGTCGCAGTAGACATTCCAAAATATCAGTTACGTCCCATCTCTCCCAACCCCCAGTTATAACTCTGGCAGAGAAGCCTTGAGGATGTAGCTTGTCCTGGCTCTGCCCTGGGCCATCTCTCTGGGGCCCACGTCCTGCCTGCTTCCCCTTTGTCCAGCCGGCTATCCTGGCCACCTTCCTCCTCGACAGTACCAGGCAGATCGTGCTTCAGGGCCTCTGCCTGGATTATAATTCTCTGAGCTAGACACTTAATTTACCCTTCACTTATTCTAGGTGTCTGCTCAAATTTACCTTATCAGGGAAATTCCTCTGAACATAGTCTGTAACGCCTATGCTCCAATACTTATATAATTTAAAACTATCTGGCGCATTACACATTTGTCTTTTTTAATGTACGTCTCCCCCAACGAGAGCATAACTCTGTGGGAGTAGAGATTTTATTTATTTACTGTGGTTTCTCCAGTTCTCCAGAAAGGCACAGAGAGGTGCTCGGTTAGTGTTGGTGAGTGAACGATTTCTAACGCCGCTTTGCACATCAGGTGCTCCGCTCACGGTCTCACTCTCTGGCTCACAAGCTCTCTGTATCTTCCTGCTTTTATTTGGATTTCTTCCTCTGTCTGAGCAGTCTTTCTGCTTTCCCAAATCTGCGTGTTCAAATCTTACCTTCTTTTCAAGTCCCACCTCTTTCAGGAAATCCTCCCTCTTTCTGTTCTCAAAGCTGAACTTGCCTTCTGATCCCCCCAGAACTGTTCATTTCTCACGTCTCTGTCTTGTATTAGCGTGATTCATCTTCATGGCCTGGATGCTTTAAAAGGTGGGACCCTGTCTGATTTGTCTTTATCGCCTTACCTCCCACAAACTCTAGTTCCTGCTTCATACATAGAAGGCGCTTAGCGCACATCAGTAGGTATTGCTGAATAGATTTACTTTACTGTACCATGTTGATCTGACGGTGTGGTATCTGGATAGGAAATGGCAGTGGAGGGGTATTCTCATAATTCTGCACTTTCTGTTTTTCCAAAGTTTGCCCTTGATGACTTTCTGGTTTGGTGTTTTGTGTGCAAAGGGGATAGAAAAACATTTGCTCTTCAGTGTTATTTTGTTTTAATTTGATAAGAGTTGAAAGAGAAAACATTCACGCAGAAGATACAACACCTCGTAATCAGAACATGGGTTGTGCTGCCCAGCTGTCTCACTCCCTGGCTGGGTTAGTAACCAGGGAAAAGTCCCCCATTACAGAGAATTCTGGTAGCAGCTTTCACTGCCTGGAACCCCTGTTCCCCCACCTCTCTGATAAAATCCTTTCCTCTCTCCTAGTAGGAAGAATCAAGAGCAAGAAGTAGCTATGCTTCCATGTAGACACCTGTATAAAAATCTGATTTTTCTTAGCATGGATTTTCAACTCCAGACTGTCACGATTCTGCCTTAGAAGTTCATAGTGTACTTTTGCACGGAACGGCTGGTCTAATTGGGCAAGTTTTGCCTTGGCGACATTAGGGCTCATTAGCCCTTCTCTTATCAGTGGGATAGGCTGTGAGATTTCAACCAAGCAGAGGGTTTAGATTCTAAATGAGAAATATAGATTAGCATTTCACCTAATGAAATAATGGACTTTAGTGTTACCTTTCTAGTGACAAAAACAGGAGCTTAAATCCATTGTAAGGTTCCTTGCTTAATCAATAAATAAACAAGAGACACAGAAGATTTATTTCTTCTGCGGCTACAAACACCATCATTTTTCTTAATTATCCTTAGGTTTGCCTTTCCTGCTTTCACATTCTTTGTAAGTAAGAAACTCTGCACAGTAAGAAAGGGGCATTGCATCTCTTATTTTCTCTCCTCTCTCTCATCCATACAGAGTTTTGCATTTTTTTGCTGCAGCACCTACATTTCTTAATGAAAAACCTAATAAAGTTGAAGATTTCACAAGTTTTCCAGGCTACCTTAGAGGCCAGAGGTTCCAGCTGAGGAGGAGAAATATCAAGGCAGCTGCAGGAGAGAAAACAAATAGTTTGAACTTTGGATCCACAGATGGTTATGTCTGCCAACTGTTATGAGCCAATGAATATCTGGCCTATCATTTGTCATATTTATTGCAGTACATAATGCTGTAATTTCTCATGGCATGGTTATTTATCTTGCTGTGTTCTCTGAACAGCTAAAATTGCAGCCATGTTGGAGCATATGTGTATCTTTTGAGTTTCATCTTTAAAGAGCAGTCACGCAAATTGGCACAGGCCTGCCCAACCAAGGACTGTGATTGTGAATGTTGAAAAAGCAACAAGTTGTCAGATTGTGGAAAATTCCGACAGCAGCTGGAATTGTGCTTCTGGTTGTGCTCCTTCATGCTTAACGACAGAGATTCGAGGGAGCGGAGAGTCTCCATTGCAGTTTCACCCTCTCAGAGGTGCTAGGGTGGCTCCCTGGAGTGGTGGCTTCTAAAGTCGTGAGTCCCAGTCTGGAGACCCTCTGAAGCATGCAGAGGTCCCCCTAATTTTACAGGAAGTAAGGATGCTCTGGGAAGAAGAAAGGCTGAGGGTGGAAGAAGGCACGAGGTACTCAGTCACCGAGTTCTGACAGCAGTCACGGGGGCATCGTGACATCAAAGGCGCAGCAGGAACACCTGTCTTTACTGGCGTCTCCGCTGTCGACAGTGGTGAGTCACTGATGAAGACCGCATGGTGCCTGGTGACAGAAGGTGTGACTCACAGGTGGGCAGAGAGAGTCTTCAGGGTACTGTTGTCCCTGGCACAACTCACTATCCATGATGAATCACTGGGTCCAAATGGGGCTTGGAGTCGGGGCAAATTTTTCTGCACGTTGAAGCCTTCGAGTATGGAAGATGTGAAAACGTAGATCCTCCCAGCTGAGGTGGATCGTCTGAGTTCTTTTCCTAGGGTGTGAAAACTTTCTCTGTTAGAGGTCACTCTGTGGTTTATAATAAAGGGGCCTTTGGGGCACTCATACCCCTGTCAAACACAGACAACCTCAAATCTCACTTTAGCCATTGGCTGTCCTCATGATGGCTTCAATCAGAAATGTCCACAATTATTCTTCCTGGGAGGCCTGAGACCTCCTTTTTCTTTCCTTTCCCTGCCAGGCAGAGATGTGGCCCTGCAGCATTTAGCAGAAGGCGGTAGAGACCCTCATGTCCTTCTCATTACTACTGGGGCTGATGTTAAAACCCTGAAGTTTAGGACACAAAAATCTTTAACCCTTGCTTACCCTCTTAACTCTCCCCTCTCACCACCTTCCAGTTCCTGAATGGGCGTTGTTCCTTTCTGCCTCAAGGCAGTCAGCCAAGATTTTACTAGGTGAGGTAACTCAGGAGAAAGAGAAAGCTCTGAACATGTAATGCTGACGGTATAATTCTGAAGCATTCCCTTTCCTCAAGAGGAAGTACAGAGTGTGGAATCTTTGAAGGTCCTAAGATTGGCTGAGGACCAACTATTTGAGTTGTCTTAAGTTTAAAAGGCTGTGCTCAAAGA
>CAUYQV010051669.1:0-16357 GCA_963574575.1 Galagoides demidoff | reverse complement strand
AACTACAGATGCTTTGGACACCGGCAGCTCTTTGCAAATGCAAATACTTTATTCATGCACTTCTGGCCAGAGCTTTTGCATAATCATCAAAATAAATGTGTATTTGATGTTATTTTAATTTAATTTAATTTAATTTTATTTTTTTAGATGGAGCCTCAAGCTATCCCCCTGGGTAGAATGCCATGCCATCACAGCTCACAGCAATCTCCATCTCCTGGGCTCAAGCGAGTCTCCTGCGTCTGCCTCCCAAGTAGTTGGGACCACAGGCACCTGCCACAATGCCTGGCTATTTTTTGGTTGCAGCCATCATTGTTGTTTTGGCAGCCTGGGCTGGATTCGAACCCGCCACCTTAGGTGTATGTGGCTGGCATCTTAGCCACTTGAGCCACAGGCGCCGAGCCCCTGTGTGTGTGTTTTTTTAAGTTAAAGGTAACCTTCCTCCAACTTTTAAAAATAAGTTTTGAGTGTACCAACAGAAAGAAAATTTATTTATTTATCAAACTCACTTTCACTATATCAAATAAAAAATGGAGGGAAGAGAAAGAGACAGACCCTGTAAAAGAGGAGAGGCCCAGAGGCAGAGAGTGAGTGAAACAGATTAAGAAAAAAATACAAAGACAGAAAATCAGACTCCTCTGTATAATGGTAAGTCCCGTTTACTTTGCAAACCCTCTTTTCATCTGTTTTTAAACAGTGCCAACACAATATATATTTTCCTGACATCATGCGTTACCATCCCCCACTTTTTTTTTATAACTTGTCGCACGTACCATGAATAGGGAAAAACATGATTTTAATGGTCAAGTCAATCTAGATATCAGGAAGTTATCCCACAACTAAGCTTATACAGTGTGGGGGTGTTTGGCACACCTTTTGAGTGTGGGACATAACAGGGATTCTACCTAATATAATTCAAATATTTTGACCTGGTTGTTTGTACCCTCATGTTAACCTGAAATTAAAAAAACTAAGCTTAGATTTACTTTTTATTTTTAAAATTTATTGTTAGGGATTTATTGAGGGTACAAGAAAGCAGGTTTCACTGATTGCATTTGTTAGGTAAAGTCTCTCTTATAATCCTGTCTTGCCCCCAAAAGGTTTGGCACACACCGAGATCCCACCCAGTTTAGATTTACTTTTATACTTCAAAGACTGTTTACAAATATTTGTTCCAATTTCCTGATCAAGAAAAGGGGAAAGGACTACTTAATTCAGAAAAATGACCATTTTTCGTTTTGCAAACAAATAATCATTAAGTTGAACGAAACTAATTTAACTCTCGGTACATAAACCGTACCAGCTGCAACTCTCCCTGCACTCACAGGACTGTCAAAAGGAATCTTATTCAAGGCAGTTGAAAAGTAAGTAAATAAATAACATTGGCAAAAGACACCCTCCCCCCCACCAAAAAAGCCACCTTTTTGTTAGGATGTTAGGACGCGTTAGGTCTTCATTAAGAGGAACTTGCGAAACTTGATTATTCACTTTCTGAGTTTGAACAGAGCCTGGAAGTCAATCCAAAGGTGAAATGAAACTAAAGTAAACACTTGGCTTTTCAGACCCTGCTGGTAACATAGTTTTAAGGGAAAAGCAAAGAGAAAGGTGTACTTACCAAAGTGGCGAACTGCAACTCCTTGGCTAGCACGCCATGGTCTAGCCAGAAGAAAAGCAGAAGCAAGAAGCCGAGAAGTCTTGCTGCCCCGGCGGCGAGTAGGGGCGCAGCTCGCATGCTGGGGAGAGCCGATCCTGGCAGGAGTTGAGAGGTGCTCCTTCCACTTCAAAAGCCTTTAGAGGGGAAGCTATTTAATGAAGGGATTGGAAAGGAAAGGAGGAGCCACACTCATGAATAGTAAAATTTCCAGGAAGCTTGGGGCGGGGTTTGGCACGTAACGAGTTCACAGGTTTTGAGCTAAAAGTTAAAATATCACTCACAGCCTAAGAGACTATAGATTTAAGTTAGGAGGTTCTAAGTTAGGACACTGACGTCCAGAGAGGGAACACTATTGCTCAGGGTCACAGAGCATGTTAGTAAACATTCTTTTCGTGTTTTCAGTTTATCTTGTGTTTCCTTTAGAAGGGGTATAAGAAATTGGCTTTGTGGCTGGTTGTCGCTTGGGGAAGGGATTTGCCCTGACCTTTAGAAATCTTTTTTTTTTTTAATTGTATTTTTTTAAATTGAGACAGAGTCTCAGCTTGTGGCCCTAGGTAGAGTGCTGTGGCATCATAGCTCACAGGAACCTCTACCTCTTGGATTCAAGCGATTCTCTTGCCTCAGCCTCCCTAGTAGCTGGGACTACAGGTGCCCACCACAACTCCTGGCTTTTTTTTTTTTTTTTTTTCAGAGATGAAGTCTCACTCTGGCTTAGGCTGGTCTCAAACTCCTGAGCTCAGGGCAATCCACCCACCTTGGCTTCCCAGAGTGCTATGATTACAGGTGTGAGCCACCAAAACCGGGCCCAAACTTTAAAAATCTTAAACCTGTGATTTTTAAACTTTTAGAAATCCAGAATTCTAAGAAGAGGAGAAATCTGGAAGAACTGTAGGTATTGACATGTATTTTGGGACTATTCCCATAACAAACCTGGCCACTTTTCCTAAAACTCTCATGTATCCTATATGGGTATTTTTACTTTGAAAAAAAATGAGGGGAAGTTTATTTTGAAATTTTTTAGTTATACCTTAAGATATTTGGGGATCACTTGTGGCATCTCAAAATCAGGATTGGAAGTCCCTTTCCAAACCTGACACAGTTGGTTTTTTTTTTTAACCCCAGATCAAACAAACCTACAACTCTGTACTGTCAGTCATCACCTTTGGCTGTAAGCCTTACACTCTGGGTGAGTCACACCTTCCCCTCTCCAGCCATGATCTCATAGGAGATGCTATAAAAGATGATGATTGGATTGATAGAACTTACTTTTCCACTCTCCTCAGCTTGTCAGTTCCATCGGAGGCTAAAATAATACACACTTGAGGTACACATTGAGATTTTGCAGGATTTAGGGGCAGAGCTGCTTGCTGTGATTTTTCTACCTCAATGGCAGAGGGGGAACAATGTTTTTTTTACATCCTGTTTTCTGGTAAATCACACCTGTGACAGAAGGGTTGTGTTGTCACATGATCATAGGATGCCCTGGAATGTGGTGTGTGGGAGAGCTACTGCTTCTGGTATGAGGAAATATGAGCAAAGAAGGCATGCGCAGTGAAGATCAGATGTTGAAGGGGACTTAGGACCTTCGCTTTGCCATCACATCTCTACCTGCCAGTCCCCATTGTCATTTTTTAATGAGTAAAATTTTGATCAGATCGGTGCAAAGAAAAGGGAATGAAGACTTTGCTCAGTTCAGGGCAGACATGAAGTTGACACATTAATCCTTGCTGGATATATGCCCCAGGGAATCTGAGAAAGGACGTTCCAGCACCTCCTTACTGTTGTTCTAATTGTGCCAGATGCCGGATTCTGTGGCTTGTCTTGTTTTCTCGGTTGGATTCTGTGGCTTGTCTTGTTTTCTCGGTTGTCAGTTTGGCTCCTTATCTTCCTGTCTCCTCCTTTGTCCCATCCTTGGATTGGAACTATTTTAGCTACAGCCTGAGCACATCCTGATAATGATTCTGGTTCTCTGACCTATGAGTACCATATTGTGTTGGTTGGATAAACCCTCTTTCTGATCCAGATCTTACTTTCTCTTTGGTTTCTCATCTGTGCACCTTTTAGCCCTGTAAGTGTGAGTGACCAGAATGGTTTTCTTTGTGAAGGCTGTGTGAATTTTCTACTTTGATCCTTTGATCACCAAGTTATAAGGGGAGAAGAAGGATTCAAGGTCGTAAATGTGGAGTCTTAAAAAACCTCAACACCATGAAATTGAGTCTAAAAGATCCTCAACTCAGATAAAACCCATTTTAAAATGTCCTGTGGCTCCTGAACCTTGTACTCACGTGAACTTTGCAAAGACTTATTGGTCACCTGAGATGAATATATAGCTATAGTAACATTTATTTTTCCCAGATGATCCCTGAGACTTGAAAAAGCGAAACTTAAAAAAATAATGGGTTGGGATGTCTTTATATAAGAGTAAAGGATATCAATCATTTTCTTTGATTAGTAGACCTTACTGACTTAATCACTTCATGTTCTCTTGTAGTACTTCAAGAGGTACTTTAGTTATTAACCCCTAAATAACAGTGTTAGAAAGTCCCATAAATGGAGCAGGTTGGGTGTTTTGGAAAGCAGACTCTTAGGTAGAGATTTGCATGTGAAAGTTTATTAGGGATCTACATCAGGAGCGGAAGGAGAAATAAGCAGGGTTGAGCAGAGAGAGAAATAATGTGACCATAATGCTAATGCAATATTAATGGAGGCCTCCGCTGACCTCGTGAGGAGTTTTGAAGATGGGTTGGCCTTTTGGAGTTGTCCTGAATTGGGATGAGGGAGCCAGGCCTTTTTATCTTGGCATTAGCCTGTCACTAGATTCATAGTCTGCTTCTGGTAAGGGAGTATGAGGATGGGAGAGTGCAGGTGGCTCTCTTCTGCCAAGGCAGTGCTCAAAGGGGTTGCCAGTTGAGTTATATCAAACAAGGAATTTCTATGAGCTGGAGGCAATTAATCCTTCAGTTCATGGGGGGGAATTTGGGCAGTGTAGCACTGAATTCATGGAAATAAATAAATATTCATAGGAAAGAAATTCATGATCCTTAGTAGATCAATGACTGTGGAAACAATAGATGTGCTTCTGATAGAGTTTGGGTTGGGGCAGAGATCCATCAATGGGTATGTGGCTGTTCACGAGGTCGGAAAGCCATCTGGCTTCGTGTGGTCCTCATAATTACGTTATTTGGCACTCAGTGCCTCCCGTAGTACTGGGCATTCGATAACATTGTTTGACCAATTGTCCATATAGGTACACAATTGCATCAGAGCCTTCTTGCAGAGCAGGTTTGAGGCAAGATTTTTTTAAGATGGGTTTGGAATAAAAGTTTTCTTCCCCTCCACCCCTTATTTTGTAAGTGTTTTTTTTTTGCCCTTGGCATGAAATAACTATTTTACAATTTAATATTTAGACAAATATCCCCCCATAAAACCAATGACTATGCCATTGAATGCCACTAAAGTAAGGTGTACAGGGGTTCATGAAATGAGCTAATACTTTCAAAAGTGAAGACAGTGTTAGAAAATTTTGTTCCTATTATTATTTTTACCTAAGAAAGAAAAAAAAAGATTTATAATAAAATTTTATTTTAAGTGGATTATCTTAAAATGGAATATTATTTCACCATAAAAAGGATAAAATACTGATACATGCTATACCATGGGTGAATATTAAAAATATTATGCTAATACCATGTTTACAAAAGACCACATATTGTATGATTCCATTTATATTAAATGTTTAGAACAGGAAAATCTTAAAAGACAGTAAGTAGATTGCCTAGGACAGGTGGAAGGAGGGATTGGGAATAATAATTAAGGGTATAGGGTCTCTTTTGGGGCTGCTGAGAATATTCTAAAATTGATTGTGGTGGTACTTGCACAACTCTGAATATATTAAAAACCATTAAATTATACATGTACGCTTTAAATGTATAAATTGTATGGCATGTGAATTATGTCTCAATAAAACTGTTACAAAAGTAGTTTAATACAGAATTAATATTCCAATGTTTAGGGTAAAGATGGCAATAGAAGTGTGTATCAATAAATAAACATTAATTACATACATGTTAACACTAATGGAATTCATGATTAAGTTTGGACATCACTAATTTATATTAATATATTGAAAGCCTAGAATTTTAAATTTATCTATTGCTACAAGACAAATTAACACAAATTAGTGGCTTAAAACACACATGGCCAGGTGCACTGGCTCATGCCTGTAATCCTAGTACTCTAGGAGGTTGAGGCAGGTGGATTGTTTGAGCTCAGGAGGGTGAGACCAGTCTGAGAAAGAGCAAGATCTGAGCAAAAGCCAGACCACTATTAAAAAATAGAAAAACTAATCGGGTCTAGTGGTACACACCTGTATTCCCCGGTACTCCAGAGGCTGAATCAAGAGGATTGCTTAAGCCCAAGGGTTGGAGATTGCTGTGAGTAAAGAAGACATAGCACTCCATCCAGGTTGACAGAGTGAAAAACAAACAAAAACAAAACAAAACCACATACTCTTCTTTTTTTTGCAGTTTTTGGCCGGGGCCAGGGTTGAAACCACCAAAGGGGCTGGCGCCCTACTCCTTGAGCCACAGGCCCCACCCTCACATTTCCCCTGAGTCAGGAATCCAGGCATAGCTTAAAAGGTGCCTGTGCTTAGGGTTTCTCACGAGGCTGCAATTAAAGTATCAGTAGGGCCTAGGGTCATTCCCTAACTCATGCATGTAGCCATTGGCAAGATTCAGCTCCTTGTAAGCTGTTGAACCGAGGGCCCAGCTCCTTAGTTGCTGGCTATTGCCTGGAGACTGCCTTCAGTTCCTTGCTGCCTGGGTCCCTCCAAAAGGATCACATGATTCAGACACAGGCTTAGAAAGCAATAAACTTCAGACATCATCTTCTCAGTATTTCTGAGACTTCATTATGTGTAAGAATAACCTGGAAAGCTTAATAAAATACAGATTCCTGGGCCTCATTTCCAGAAATTCTGATTTAGTAGTTTCAGGTAAGATTAATAACTGTGCCCTGCCAAGACTTAATAGCACTTGAGGCAAAATGATAAAAAAAAAAAATGGTAGTACTGATCCTGTCTCTACTTAAAATTTTGACATGTTAATCATGAATTGCTTAATTTTTTATTTTTTAAAAGTAGTATATTAAATTTTTCTCTGAAGAAGACAGGCAAATGGCAAAAAAAAAAAAAAAAAGAAAAGAAAAAGAAAAGAAAGAAAAAATGTTCATCATCCCTAATCATCAGAGAAATGCAAAAAAAACAAAAAACAAAAAAAACCCCCTGAGATGTCAACTAACCTCAATGAGAACAGCCCACATCATCAACTCCCAAAGCTACAGATATTGGCATGGATATGGAGAAAGGGAATACTTTTACACTGCTGGTAGAGTTGCAAATTAATACACCCTCTATGGAAAGAAGTATGGAGAATTCTCAAAGAGCTAAATGTAAACCTTCCATTTGATTCCATAATCCCATTAGTAGGTATCTACTCAGAAGAAATAAAATTATTTTACCATAATGACATTTCTTCTAGAATGTTCACTGCAGCTCAATTCACAATCCCCAAGATGTGGAATCAACCCAAGTACCTATCAAAACATGAATGGATTAATAAACTATGATATATATATATACACCATGAAAGACCATTCGGCCATAAAAAACATGGAGACTTTACATCTTTTTTATTAACCTGAATGAGTTGAAGAACACTCTTCTTAGTAAAGTATCATAAGAATGGTAAAGCAATGGTAATATTACATCCAATGTATGTACTATTAATACGAAACCAATTAGAATAAACAACTACATGCCCACATGAGAAAAACAATTAAATTCAAGGGAAGAGCAGCAGAAAAGAAATAGGAGGAGAGAAGGGGACTGGTAAGCTCTCACCTAATGGGCACTATGTAAGGGTATACAGCACATCCTCTGGGTGAAGGGCTCAACTATAACTTGAACTTTACCTAACAAATGCAAACAATGTAACCTAATTATTTGTACCTTCATATTAATCTGAATATTCTGTTCTTTATTTATTTTTTGAGACAGAGTATCACTCTGTCGCCCTGGGTAGAGGGCCTTGAGCATCAAAGCTTATGGCAACCTTAATCTCTTGGGCTTGAGCAATCCTCTTGCATCAGCCTCCCGAGTAGGTGGGACTATAGGCATGCACCATCATGTCCAGTTAGTTTTTCTATTTTTAGTAGAGATGGGATCTCACTCTTGCTCAGGATGAACTTATGAGCTCAGGTGATCCACCCACCTTGGCCTCCTAGAGTGCTAGGACTGCAGGCATGAACCACTGCATCCGGCCCATATTAATCTGAAATTGAGAAAAAGAAATATTTTTTGTCTTGATCATGGGATATTTTTGTATCCTTTACATTTTATGCCCAAGGTGAATGCATCTCTTGCTTCACTGCAATTCCCTGCCTTGACGCTAAGAATTGGAAGACTGGAAGGAGCTAATTCTTTTTCCTTCTGCGCTGGAATGATCTATAACATTTTCTGATTTTCTCTACAAAGAAACACAGGCTTGGGTGATTATCTTCAGCTTTGGCCTTTTTCTTCTGCTCTAACATCTGTCCCTGTTCATCTCCTTCTTTTGATAATGTCTTATATTAAAAAGATTCCACAACTTTTTGTAGCATCATGAAAACACAGGGTAACACAATATCCATTTAGAAAGTTTTCAATTTGTCTTTAAGAATTTCCTAAATCTGGCTCGGTGCCTGTGGCTCAATCAGCTAAGGCACCAGCCACATACACCTAAGGTGGCGGGTTCGAATCCCCAGCCCGGGCCCCCAAACAACAATGATGGCTGCAACCAAAAAATAGCCAGGCATTGTGGTGGGCGTCTGTGGTCCCAGCTACTTGGGAGGTGGAGGCAGGAGACTCGCTTGAGCCCAGGAGTTGGAGGTTGCTATGAGCTGTGATGCCATGGCACTCTGCCCAGGGGGATAGCTTGAGGCTCCGTCTCAAAAAAAAAAAAAGAATTTCCTAAATCAAACAGGCCACTGGTCTATCCAATACATTCCACTGGCTTCCCACCACCCTTAGAACAAAATCCTAGATCCTCTCTTGATTTGTAAGACCTTCTTATTGTGGCTCCTATGACCTTTTCAACTCATCTCTTGCTTCTTTAATCTTTCTAACCACACCGACTTCCGTGCTCTTCAAATAAGCCATCTATGCTTTCATTTCACACATTTTGCATGACTGTTTCCTCTGTTTAGAGCAATCCTTCCTCAGATGGCTCACTTCACATCTTTAGATAGGCTTTCCTTGGCCACCCCACTTAAACTAGCAGCTTCCCTAGCAATCTCTATTGTATTGTCTCGTTTCCTTTCTGTTATAGCATTTTAAATATCTGACATTATGTTACATATGCATTTTTTGCTTGTTTATTGTTTGTCTCTCCAATTACAATGAAAACTTTATGAGAACAATAACTTGTTTTCATATCTTCAGTGTATGGCACATAATAGGGGCTCAACAAATATTTGTTGAATGGATAAATATTCAATATGGACATCCTTACCAATCAGCTCCTTTATCTACAACAAAACAAAATGTACACATAGATGTGTGTCTGTGTCTGTGCCTCTATCTATTAAATATCTATGTATCTTTAGATATCTCCCAACATTTTCTGAGATTTTCTTGTAATATCTCTATACTGGTTATTTGTTTATCCTATTATCAGAAAGATAGGCAATTTTACTGC
The DNA here is from genome assembly GCA_963574575.1 of Galagoides demidoff. Classification (NCBI taxonomy): domain Eukaryota; kingdom Metazoa; phylum Chordata; class Mammalia; order Primates; family Galagidae; genus Galagoides; species Galagoides demidoff. The sequence goes on along the minus strand of CAUYQV010051669.1, from coordinate 6,970 downwards.
TTGGATTACTTGTTTGGGATAAAGAAAGTCATGCCAGTCTATTTTTTTTTTCTAGTTCTTGGCCAGGGCTAGGTTTGAACTCACCATCTCTGGTATATGGGGCCAGTGCCCTACTCCTTTGAGCCACAGGTGCCACCCTAATCTTTATCTCATGAACCAGTGCCTTTCAAAGCTTTATGCTTTTCTTTTCTTTTTGTTTTTAGACAGAATCTTAAGCTGTCACCCTAGGTAGAGTGCCATGGTGTCATAGCTCACAGAAGCCTCCAACACTTGGGTTCAAGTGATCCTCTTGCCTCGGTTTTTCTATTTTTAGTAGAGACAGGGTCTTCTTTTGCTCAGGCTGGTCTTGAATTGGTGAGCTCAAGCAATCCACCTGCCTTGGCCTCCCAGAGTGCTAGGATTACAGGTGTGAGCCACCATGTCCGGCCAGCTTTGTGCTTTTCTAAATCCTCTGCTCTAGTAGAGTGGCTCCCCACTGCTTTCTGTCTGTCACTATGTTCTAAGAGAATTAATTTGCTGAAAGACATTTTTGAATTCCATACTTGATCTGAAAAATTAGTGTAACTTCTTCACTTTATGTGATAATATGTCTGTGTTTATTTTAATAAAATTTTTAATTACCATGGGGTATATACTCCATGATGATGTTACTCTCCCCTCCATGTATTGCTGAAAGCATTCTTCAAGATAAATATACCTTCTTTTTGGGTGATGGATTATATTATCCTTAAAAAGAGATGACTGTAAGAAAAAATGGGGACACTTGTGATTCTTAATCGGGAAAACTTTGTGTGGGCAATGGAGTGTCCCCTATTACATTCTGGTGAAGTCCAGAGCTGGCTTCCTGAAGCATTTTAAATATATCCATTTATCACATTTTTTTCTTTTCTACTCAATAAATTTATTAGAAGTCTGACATGAGTAGAAATTGAGTAATTTGAAGTTTATACTCTATCTGGAACTGATTATTAAAAATGATAACAGTCTCAGAACTGTTAGCATGAGAAAAATGAAAACACTTCCCTGACATGGCATAATTTTGGATATCATTGAGAGACAGGAAAGAAAAATATTTGTATAGCCTCAATTTTGGAAAATGAAGAAGTAGCTTTCTTTTCTTATCTGTATGAAATTAAATAATTCCATGGAAATGATTATGATAATATGCAGAGATTAATGAATTTGATTGGACACTAAAGCTGGTCTGAGCTTTATAGTTAGAGAGCTACATGGCTGTTTCAGTCAGAAAAGTCTTTTATTCAAAAGGAAACTATAGGGCAGTGCCTGTGGCTCAGTGAGTAGGGCACTGGTCCCATACACCAAGGGTGCTGGGTTCAAATCCGGCCCCGGCCAAACCGCAATAAAAAAATAGCCAGGTGTTGTGGCGGGCGCCTGTAGTCCCAGCTACTTGGGAGCCTGAGGCAAGAGAATCACCCAAGCCCAAGAGCTGGTGGTTACTGTGAGCTGTGTGATGCTGCCACAGTACTCTACTGAGGGCAAGAAAGTGAGACCTTGTCCCCCCCAGAGAAACAAACAAACAAAGTAAACAAAAAGAAACTATAGGACTTGCTGTTTATTTATCCTTCGTCTCCAGCTCAGAAAGCCTGATGGAGGACTAGGGCCCTGTAGCTGAAGGATTTTAAAATTAGTGCTGCTACTAAAATTATGGAAAAAAAAAAGTAAGGGAAAGAATCATAAAATACATCCAAAAATATTTGTTCAAAAATGTTAATTACTTGCATTAATAAAATATGTCTACTGTGACCTATAGAAGTTCTATCAAAGATATGTACTTAGGCTCAGCGCCTACGGCATCAGCCACATATACTGAGGGTGGCAGGTTCGAACCCAGCCCAGGCCAGCTAAACAACAATGACAATGACATCAAAAAATAGCCAGGAGTTGTAGGGGGTGCCTGTAGTCCCAGCTGTTTGGGAGGCTGAGGCAAGAGGTGTGTTTCAGCCCAGGAGTTCGAGGTTGTTGTGAACTGTGATGCCAGGGCACTCTACCAATTGCAACATAGTGAGACTCTGTCTCCAAAAAATAGAAAAAAATGTATTTAATTAATGTGCTAAGTAGAGTTATCACTGTATAAAATCATATTTTTAAATTTAGAAAACAATGGTTTACATCAAATAGCTGCCAGTCCCCCTTTCACAAAGGTCCTAGCAGGACATTGTTACTACACTCAATCTAAAATCATCACTCTTTCTGTTAAATCCACTGTATCTAACCCAGGTTGGAGTATGCATCTCTGAATCAGTCTATTCAGTTTAATATTTACTACAAGGCAGTGATTTCTTTTTCTTTTGAGACAGAGCCTCAAGCTGTCCCCCTGGGTAGAGTGCTGTGGCATTATAGCTCACAGCAACCTCCAACTCCTGGGCTTAAGTGAGTCTCCTGCCTCAGCCTCCCAAGTAGCTGGGACCACAGGCCACCACAATGCCCAGCTATTTTTTTTGGTTGCAGCCATCATTGTTGTTTGGAGGGCCCGGGCTGGATTCGAACCTGCCACCTTAGGTGTATATGGCTGGCGCCTTAGCCACTTGAGCCACAGGCGCTGAGCGAAGGCAGTGATTTTCAAAGTGTAGTTTGGGGGTCCTGAGACTCTTCAGAGGGCCCCTAAGCATGCTTCAAGGGATTCCTAAGATCCAGTCAGGAGGTCTGTGGGGTTAAAACTAGTTTTATACCAGCACTAAGATATTCTTTTCTTTTCTTTCTATTTTTTTTTTTGCAGTTTTTGGCCGGGGCTGGCTTTGAACCCTCCACTTCTGCCATATGGAGCTGTTGCCCTACTCCCTTGAGCCACAGGTGCTGCCTGAACACTAAGATATTCTTTTTCTTTTTAGTCTCATTCTCTCATGAAGATTCATTGGCATTTTCTAGAAGCTACATGACTTCTGATGACATCGTTGCTCTCATGACAAGTTGAACGTGGAATTGCGTATTCTTGCGTTTTAAAATTTCCTCAGTTTTAATTTTAAATCACAATGACTATAAATGTATATAACCCATATAAACAAAAGCTCTTAAGGATTCTGAATTTTTAAGAGTGTAAAGGGGTCCTGAGACCAAATGTTTGGGAATCATTGCTGTAGGTAAACTAAGATTAAAATGTTTTACTCATTCAAAAAATTATGTTGATTTTTCTACCAAGAACAGTCCTTGGGTACACCAAGTTTGAGAGACAACTCCCTACCTCAAGGAGCATATTGTCTTGTGGAGAAATATAAACAATTATAATGTGATAAACCAAATGAAACAAACATAGACTATTATTGTTGCTTGGAAGAAGAACATTTATTTAATCATTGATTAACCTAGTATTTATATAAATGGAAAAGACATGAAGGAATGAAAGAACATGATGTGTCTAGGGAAGTGCAAATGGTTTGATATTGGGATGTCTTCAGGGTCAATAATCATGTTTCTTTAGCTACTTGTGCAAATATGATTATTACTATTGTGCCATATGCAAAAGGATCTGGAGTGCTGTGGTGTAAATGTTCAACAACTGGCTCTGAAAAAAATTGTCATTTGTAGCACTTGTAAATTTTCATGGCATATGTAATACTACTGTAACTTACTTCAAGCAACCAACATGATGTGACTTCACATCAATTTGGAAAGAGAGATGAGCACACCATTATATACCATTATATAGCATTCCCATCATATAGATACAAGTGTAAATAATAAAATGTAGATAATAATAAAACATAGTGAAATTATGTGTAAGTGATGAGTTTGGTATTTTTGCCATTTTATAAATAAAATTTATTTAAATTTAAGTTTATAAAATTAAATTTTTAATACTGCTTGTATTTAACAACCAGCTAGATTCCTGAAATTTTAATAATTGGTTTGTGTAAACTGGGAAAGCTGGTTCCAGGACCACACTGGATCTACTATATCATTAGTACTACATTGTTAATTATGGTGTTACTACAGTTTCCCCATTTTGGAGGAACATGGGACATCTCAGCTGAGAGACAGGTCAGGTGGGAAATTGTAAAACTCCAGCTATGGGATAGGTGTGGTTATGGGAGCAGGTGGGTGGGAGATGGGTGGGCCAGGGGAATTGTACAAGGCCTTAAACAGAAAGTTAGAGAATGGTAATTATGAAGTCAAAGTCAGAGAGTGAATACCACATGTTTTTCCTTAGAGAGGAAAGACAGGAAGAGAGGGCACTAACATTTATGGAATGCCTACTGTATGCTGTGAATGTGCCTGTTACAAGGCCCATTGTATTTTATCTAATGCTCATAAAATACCAGTATACAAAAGGCAAATAGTTAAGTAGCACAGTAGAAGAACATGAACTCAGGCTAGAAAGTTTACAAGAGAGTGGAAGAGTGATGTCTGGAAGCAGAAAGAGAAAATAGTGAGGCCAGGGTGATGTCACCATGAAAGCAAGATTACAATGTGTTGGAGCTGGAAACATTGCTGCTGGACAAACCAGGCAGTCTTACAGCAGTCTGAGACAGCTTCCTGAGAGGAATGTCTCTGGTCTTCAGCAGACAGAACAATCTCTTCTGATCAAAGAAAATTCCTCTCCCTTATTTAGGAAATGCCAAGAACTTTGGTTCCATGTAGCTGGCGTCATAGGGATCAGTGCAGTAGTTAAAGGAATGTGTTATAAGCAAAATGCAGGAATCTAGAGTTACAGACATCTGATTTATGGCTCTGTATACAAAGCTCCAAGAAGGAGGAAGAAAGATACAGAGATAGTGCTAAAGTCTGCTTCATTTCCACCACTGCTATTATTGATGGTCTTCTGCAGTTTCTTCTTTCTGTCCTCCTTTCAACAGAGGATTTCAGAAACCCACCAAACACACATAGGTTATTGCCCTGAAACTATAATGCTTGGATCACCCAGAAGCTTCCCTTCCTTCCATTTTGCCTGTATCTCATTTTCTTTCTTCCTCATGCTGGCCCCCACATAGCATGAGAGCTGTTGGCTTTGCCCTGTGCTTGGTTATTGTACTGGTTGGCTCCTCCAGGAAGCAAATGCCAAGATAGAGTTAGAAGAGAAAGCAATTTATTAGGGATAATGTCTGGTAAAGGAAGATTGGGTAGGGAAAGCATAGTACAACCTTGTACATTAATGCAACCTTGAAAAAGACAGTCTGAAAAATAAAGACTCCAATGCGAGAGAGGAATCCTGAACTGGACAAGCGTCCAAAATTAATACCCCTGCCAAGCTCACTCACTGTCTGGGGCTTTCAGAGAGGAAAGTGGCCTCAGCCCAAACATCCCAGTGCATCCTAAAGGCATTGCCGTAGAAGCTGTCAGCTAACTGCTCTCCTTGGTACTTACTGGCAAGTTTGTGGTGTGTTTGAAGGCAGATCTGAGGGTTGCTCCTGCGTGGTTGTTACTGCTACTTTTCTAGAGAGTGAAGGTATTTCCCATATACTTGACTTGGAATGGATAGGAGGAACAGTGAGGTCTCAGTCCAGGTAACTGGCTCCTGACCAGGCTCCCCTTCTGAATCTGTGATGTTGGGAATTCCTTTAAAGCCTGTTATCAACTATACTATTCAGAATTCTTTCAGTAGCAAGGGACAGAAATCTGGCTGTATTCATCTTAAGACAAGGAAGATAATTTTTGCCTCATGTAACTGAACAATTATTTATAAGGGAAAAGAAATCAATGAGCACAATCCTGGAGACGTTCATCATTCCATTTCTTCTCCTTCGTTCTCCGTTTGGCTTCAGTTTCTCAAACCATATATGTAGTACCCTCCCCACTGAAACTGGATCAAAGGCTTTTTTTAGCTTTGCCTCCAAAAAGGGGCTATTCTTCCCCAGCTCCAGTTCAAAAATCTTGGTGAAGAATCTGACTGCTCTAGTTTTGTCTCCATGCCCATTGTCTCATTCATTCACTCATTCATTTAAAGAAATATTCATGAAATGCCTATATGGTAGGTACTGTTCTAGGTGTTTGGAATGCTAGAGTGAACCAAATAGATAAATAACTTTCTTGAATTTTTAACAGAAAAAATCAAACTCTGCAAAAGAACTTAAAGAGATTTCCTCTGAGTCAGTGAGAATGATCATGGTCCAGGTTGCATAGTCTCAAGAGGTCTGAGACAGTCAGGTTACTGTTTGGATTTATATATTTCAGGGAGACAGGAATTGTAGGTAAAATCAAAAAGCAATGTGTGAAAGTATATATTGGTTTGGCCTGAAAAGGTGGGACATCTCAAAGTGGAAGCTTACAGGTTCTAAGTGGATCCAGAGATTATTTGATTTGTAATTAGTTGAAGAAATAGAACTTCATGTGGAAAGGAACCTTGAGTTAAAATAACGGGGTCTGCTATCTGTCACATCATGCTATACAAGAGTCAGTTTAGAAAGTAAGCCACGGTTTACCAGCTTAACTAAAAAAACCCCCGAAAACCCTGCTAAATGAGATTTCATTATTTATAAGGCCTATCTTAACCTATACCCTGCATGGCCTTACATCTTGTTTGTAATTTAGTATCTAATTGCCACAAAGAATATTTTTTTTTTGTCTTATGATCTCTATTTTAACATTAATGCTGGTCAGTTGTAATATCTAAACTCCAAAAGAGAGAAGGTGTAAGGAGCCATGTCAGATCTTCCTTTCTGTCATGGCTAGGAACTCAGTTTTAAGGCTTTTCTAGGGTCTACTTGGCCAAGAAGGGTTCTGTTGAGTCAGCAGGAGGCTTAAGATTTTGTTTTTAGTAGATAAAATGAAACATATTAGCACTGAGAGAGATAGTTGATGAATGAGTAAATGGATGAACAAATAGCATATTTTCAGATAATGAGAACTACTATGTGGACAATAAAATAATGTGATATGGGGGGGCGGAGCCAAGATGGCAGACTGCAGCCAGCTTTTTACAGAAGCTCCCGTCCAGAAGGAGGCTGAAAGGACAGAAGTTTAGCTACTTAGCTGATGGTCTGGAGCAGAGCCAAGAGAGAAGAATGAGGAGCACACT
>CAUYQV010051668.1:0-10938 GCA_963574575.1 Galagoides demidoff | reverse complement strand
CTTCAACTCCTGGGCTCAAGCAAGTCTCCTGCCTCCGCCTCCCAAGTAGCTGGGACCACAGGCGCCCGCCACAACGCCTGGCCATTTTTTGGTTGCAGCCATCATTGTTGTTTGGCGGGTCTGGGCTGGGGATTCGAACCCACTACCTTAGGTGTATGTGGCTGGCACCTTAGCCGATTGAGCCACAGGCGCCAAGCCAAAAATACTTATTTTTAAATTTGTGCATACCTGATTTTGTTGTGACCCATTGGGCTCCTATGGCCCTGGTCTTGGTTAGCACAGGAAGGAACCAGGTGGAAGGCGGGCTAGCCTTTACCTTCCGGGTAGCCCCAAGCAACCTCCTCACCAGCCTTTTATTGAACCAGAACAACACAGGTGAGGGGAGTAATTAACAATGACTACGTGCTGAGGGCACGAGCTCTTCTTCCACAAGGAACTCCTGTGGAGGAATGGCCCGAGGTCCACGCCTCAGCTGCAGATCATCTTGCTCAGATGTCATCTGGCTCTTGGTGTCTCCTACATGATTTCTTTTTCTTCCTTCTTTTTCTATAAACCAAATATCTATAGGGTCATATGTATCTGATAGTCAATGGTTTTTGTGGATTTATTCACAACAGAATTAGACTCAGAAAGCCCTAGCTTACTCCTATTCCTTTGTCTACTTATTCCTGACTTCATGACAATTTCATCAATGTAAGTTTTGTAAGTCATTAATTTGTTGTTTTTCAATGTTGGACATGATGAGAAATTGCAAACACTTCTGTCTCATGCTTTAGTGTGGAGAAAATTAATGATTGCTTTAGGTTTAGCAAAGCAGTATCCTCCAACGGCTCCCTTATGTCAGTATCCACCGGATCATATTCTGTAGTATTGAAACAAATAGCATTTCTTTAATTTATGAAATGGTGGTGGAATTGAACTTTAGTGCATATGATCAGTCTTATGTGCATAAACTCCAGATTAATTAATTGAAACCTCATGCCACATTGCTGGTCTATAATTAGAACTTCCATTCCTTATTTCTTTTGTGACATGTTACCAGGGAAAACTCACTGCTTTGAATAATAATGGGCTGGAGACAAATTTAGCTTTTGAAAGCTGATTAATGTCTTTCCCTGTTGTGAACACCTAATTTGTAAAACACCTTTGCTCCCTTTTATAAGGAAAATTTAATGTCCATTTTTCTATGGATTCCCACTTAGGAAGTATTGGGATGTACTCATTTAAAGTGTTAATATAAATCTTGGGATGCTGATGAACTGGAGCTGGTAAAATAGGAAACCATATGTGAATTGATTAGATTAACCTGCTACTGAGTATAGTTATTTGGAGTTTATGAATTATATGAACTAAAAACATGAAAACCATCATACATTCTCTGATAGTTTCAGAAGTCATTTTCTCCAACTTTATATATTAGTGGTATATACTTTTCAAGGTGTAGTGAAAGTTTCTATACATGTCTTGATGACCTGATTATTATTTTTTTGAGCATTTTTTATTATTATATATTATTAAATCATAACTTTGTACCTTGATGCATTTATGGGGTTCAGTGTACTGCTTTGATATGCAATGTGAAATGCTTACATTGAACTAACATATCCATCACAATTATACTCAATTCTTAATAGTTTTGAAATGTACCATTGCCTCATGCACATTAAGTGAGATGCTCCCAAACAGCCTCCCTCCTTACATATCCCCCTCTCCTCTTCCCTTCTATTTCTGGACTATAGTTATGTTTTGCCATTCATATGGCAAAAACGTGTGTAGGTGAATGTATGGGTGATTATGTATTGATTTCATAGTAGTATTGAATACATTGGATACTTTTTTTCCCTTCTTGAGATACTTTACTAAGAAGAATATGTTCCAGCTCCATCCAGGTAAACATAAAAGATGTGAAGTCTCCATCCTTTTTATGCTTCATAGTATTCCATGGTGTACATATACCACAATTTGTTAGTCCATTCATGGGTCAATGGGCACTTGGGCTGTTTCCATGTCTTGGCTATTATGAATTGGGCTTCAGTAAACATTCTGGTGCAAATGTCTTTGTTGTAAAATAATTTTTGATCATCTCAGTATATACCTAGTAGAGGAATTGCAGGATCGAATGGTAGGTCTACTTTTAGTTCCTTGAGTGTTCTCCAAACTTCTTTCCAAAGTGATGATCTTATTATTATAAGCATTATTATACACACAAATGAATGGAAGCCAATCCCAGTATTTGTGTTATTGGGATTATTGTCAAGTCCGTACTTCTTAAAGATTAGCAGGACTATCTTGAACTCTGATGTTATTTTCTTCTATGCTTGACATCCACTACGCCCATACAGACATACGAACCCAGAGAGAGAAAATAAATCTGAGGAAAGTAGCAGTCTTATTAATACTCTGACCTTGATGTAAAGTTATGATGAATTCTGAAAAAGAGACTTGTTACCATGATCCATCTTTCCCATTTAATTAAGGAGAATAATTTCCGTTTTATGAAGGCTAATTTGTGGAAAATATCAGATTACTAGCCAAAAAAGGTCAAAGCCACCTAGTTATTTGAAAAGAAAAAGAAAAAATATAAAATAGTGTAGAGATGATTCTCTACACAACACCAAAGAAAAAAGTCTTAGCTTTGACCCCTGTATCCTCTTTAAGGCAACAAGATAATTTGTTTTTCTAACCTAAGCTCATTCAAATTCTTGTCTTCTCTGGCAATATCACTGGAGGTTATAGTCAGTGGACCAAATTCATTATCAGTCTTTTCACTTCTCCAGAATGCTTTGGAACCGTGTGTATGCTGCTTTGAGTGGGGCTTTTCCTTTGTCATAATTGGGCTCTTCATGTGAAGAAACCCCTGGGGAATCAGAAGGGCTAGCCAAGAAGATGTGAATTTGGAGGGAATTGGGCTTAAAGATGATTTCTGTTAAACATTAATATATTTGCACATGGAGAGTGAGATTGACTTTAATATTTGGCCACATTTGTATTTATAAAACATCGGAGCCTCAATGAGAAAAGATAACATTTCAAGTAGTTATCTTTTATATTTATGACAATCATTTACATGTCTACAGATATTTAGATGCTGTGAAGTTTGATAAGATTACTTGTTATACTTGTATAGTGTAGACAAGAAAAGATGCACATTGAGCATTGTTTGAGTCTTCAAAACCTACAAAGTGTATGGTGGAGAAATAACTGTAATGAATGTATTTCATCAGACATGTGGAATTACTTAATTTAAATTTTATTTTTAATGATTTTATATTAATTATTATTTTATTACTTCTGACAAGATCTGTAGGAAGATAATGAAAGAGTGAAAGTTTGTGAGAGAACTTTTTCTCATATAGAATATTTTTATTTTATAAACCTAACCAGTATCAACTGTCAATTAACTTCATACTTACTGACATTAAGCTCCTCATGTGCTTCACGAATCCTTCAGTACTTCGAGCAAAATTAGAAGTTTGAATTGTCAAATTTATTTTTATTAATGAAATCTTCACATGCCATGTTCAGTGTGTATGATTCAATCCATTTTCAGAACTGAAAAATAAATGACTTTAGGTTATAAAAATAACCTTCCTATTTTTATAGAAATTAGAAGACAAATAAAAGGAATTTTTAAATCATCTAATGTAGAATATTTCTATCCAGTGAAATTACATAGTTCAGCCTTTCCAAATGCTGAGCTCAATTGAACCTCAAATTTGCAGTTAGCTTGGTTCACAAATTAAGTTCAGTTGTCTCATTTAAAATGTCTTCAAAAAAATTAAATAGAATGAAAATGCCATTGCATTATAGGTTAAATTGTATACAGTGGTTTACATTTTAATGTTTTATGGATTTGAAAATTTTTTCACATAAATTATTTTATATAATTTTTGTTATAAATCTGTGAGACCAGTGAGGCGGGTACAGCTTAATAAAATTTGCTTTTGCCAACACAAATCTTTTATTTTTTTTTTTTTGAGAGGGAGCCTCAAGCTATCCCCCTGGGTAGAGTGCTATGGCATCACAGCTCATAGCAACCTCCAACTCCTGGACTCAGGCGAGTCTCCTGCCTCCGCCTCCCAAGTAGCTGGGACCACAGCGCCCGCCACAACGCCCGGCCATTTTTTGGTTGCAGCCATCATTGTTGTTTGGCGGGCCTGGGCTGGGGATTCGAACCCGCCACCTTGGGTGTACGTGGCTGGTGCTTTAGCCGGTTGAGCCATAGGCGCCGAGCCTAACACGAATCTTTTAATCAGATTAAGTATATTTATATAAGTGAAATTTAAAAATAGGTCTTTTTCTGACATGACATTTACTGCTCCGGCTACTGCAACTATACTTCAGTGACACTGATGAAAATAAAATATTGGAGACATAATCATTCTATTGTCATCCTTTTGTTGCTTTGATTTGGTTCTTTTTACATTTATAGCCATCGATTTGAAACTGAGATTTACAAGATGTGAGCAGCACTCAGTAGGTGGCGCTAGTGAGACATACACGATCAAATTGTCAAATCCTATTGCCAGGGAAGATTTATTACATACTTTAGCTATAAGGGTATTGGGATTAAAGGCAGGCTGATTGTACTGTCTCTCATTTAGGAAGTGCAGATGCTGTATCAAATTATTAAAATATTTATTCAATTCCTGTTTTATACAAACTTGAGAACAATGTTTATTTTCTTTTCTACTTCATTATATTTGAAAAAAGAAAAGCATCTCCAACTCACAACTAAGCCTAATCCTTCTCCTATCTAAGGTGCTGTCTAGTAGATGCTGCAAGAAGGAATAACAAGATCGCACTGCAGTGATTGTGTTAAACATAAAATACGGACTTTAAATGAGATTCTTGGGAGCTTAAAAGTACGAAGACATCATAATCTTGCATATCTTCAAGAAATCACATAGCAGGTTATTTACAAGTTTCCCATTCTGGCCAAGTGTTACACGTTGGCAAATAGCTTTTCATTTTTTCACTCTATTGAACATTCAGAATGGAAATCAGATGTAATGTGGCAATTAAATAGATTTTTTAGAATAAGCAAATACTATATAATTAGGAAAGACTGAAGTATTTGCTTACCCTGTCAATTTAAGAATTAAATTACAACATTCCCCTAAGTATTAGGAAGTGCCTTGATGGCTTGCAGTCAGTTACTTTGGAGCCATCTCACCAAGAAAGAAAGAGCTGCCACTTCAAAGGGAACTCAGAGGGATTTACTAAAAGCACACTAATGCGTGCTGTCTGAAGTCACCTTTTGACACTGATTAAATGGGCATTGATGTTCCTGATATCCTAAGTTTTTCATTTTTTACTTTTCTTCCAACAATAAACAATCTCATCTCAATTTTGTTGTACTTTGCATAAAAACACTTATTTTATATTTTTATAATTCTGTTTGAAGCTAGCAGATGGATAAAACTATGTTAGAGAAGTTCCCTTCTAATATGATTAAGGTTAGGAGATTAATGCATAAATGATGGGTAGTTAATTTTTTTCCATGTAACATTAATAATTGAAAAACTCATAGAATTCATGTTATTATATAACCATTTCAATTTTTCTCCCTAAGAAAATCATTTAACTCTGCTTGATTTTTAATCAACAAATCAGAAATTATGACTTTTATTCATTTCCCCTTTCCTAAGAGAAATGACCCCTTCTCTGGTACCAGGTTTTGTTGTGCAGGGTGGCATAACCCAGAAGCTATGTCTTGGTAATTTCAAGGTACAGTTGGTTCATGAGCTTAAGTACAGATTTTTTATCATGTTAAAGATTGGATTGAAATGGTTTCCTGATTGGAGGGGTCTTGCAAAATAACAAATCAATTTCTTTAACTTTAAAAAAAATTCAGAATATTATAGGATTACACGTTTCAGTTACACAGTTCGCTGTTGTATATTTTAAGTCAAAGTTGTAAGTGTGCCCTTCATTCAGAAAGTGTGCATTGTACCTGTTAGGTTGAATTTACCCATCTGCTCCCCCTACTTATATCCTATTGTGCTTCGCTTCCATATGTGTACATAAGAGCTAATCAACAATACCATTTTAGTGTTGAGTATGTGTGGTGTTTGTTTTTCCTTTTTTTTTTTTTTTTGCGGTTTTTGGCCCAGCCAGGTTTGAACCTGCCACCTGTGGTATACAGGGCTGGCACCTTACTCCCTTGAGCCACAGGTGCCACCCCTGTTTTTCTATTCTTGTGACTAGGTATTTATTTACCCCACTAAAAACAATTATAAAAAAGATACCTGCACTCTAATATTCATAGCAGGAAAATTCACAGTTGCAATGATGGGGAAACAGCCAGTGCCCATTGATTTATGAATGGATTAATAAAATGTGGTACGTTTATACCATGAAGTACTACTCAGCCTTAAAAACAATGGTGACCTAGTATCTTTTATAACAGCCAATCAGCTTCTTAGTGCGATTGTTGGAGAAAAACTTGAAGAATGTATTTCCTCCTTCCACAAATTCCACAGCTGCATATGTCTTATTTTGATTTGTTCACAAGGCCAAGGCTGTTAAGGAGACTGATGTAAATTATATTAATATAATCCATTGATAAATTATAGTAATATAATCCATTGAGAAATTTCCATAATTTAGGGGCATCCTATTGATTTTCTATAAATGAGTTTGTCAGTAAACATGAAAATCTAATGTCCCTTAGCAGACCCTCCTCTTCCTTCTCTTTCTTTCATCTTTTTCTGAATATCTTTCCTGATACATAATTCACATATCATGCCACTCACCCATTTAAAGGGTAGAGTTAAATGGTTTTTAGGAGGTTCATAGAGTGTGCAATCATCTCCACAATGAATTTTGAAATATTTTATCACACCCTGAACCCCCCTAAACACATTAGCATTTCTTCCCAATTCCCCCCAACTCCCATCTTCTAGACAACAACTAATCAACTTTCTGTTTCAATGGATTTGCTTATTCTGAACATTTTACATAATTTTTTTGTGTTCCATATCCTATAAATGCAATTGCACAATACTGGTCCTTTGAAATTAGCTTCTTTTACTTAGCGTAACACTGATAAGGTCCATCTATATCATTGCATATATTAGTGTTTTGTTCCCTGTTAACACTAAACAGCATTGCATTGCATGAATATGGTGACTTTTTTTTAAAATTAAGTCATTCGTACGTATATCATAAATACATTTATGCCATTATGGGATTCGATGTGTTGATTATTTGTACAAATTGGAATGCTTACATCCTACTAAACAACATAGCCTTCACCTCATTTACCCAATTACAGGATTAAGACATTTCTGCTCTAGACCTGATAGATCCAACTTGTACTTGCAATATATTCCATAGGTGTGGTCTCCCTACCAACCCTCCCTCTATCAACCCACCCTCTCCCTTCCCCCTGGTGAATTTTATTTATCCGTTCCTCAGTTTATGGGCATTTGGGTTGTTCCCAACTTTTTAGCTGTTATCAGCAATGCTGTGATCATTTGTGTATAGGTTTTGTGTAGACATAATGTTTTTGTCTCTGTTGGTATACATCTAGGAGTGGAATTCCTGGATAATCTGGCCAGCTTGTTTTCCAAAGTGGCTGCATAATTTTTCATTTTCACAAGTAGTGTATAAGGGTTTGAATTTCTCTGCATCTTTACTGTCACCATTTTGTGCCCATCTATTTGATAGTAGCCAGAAAATCTCTCTTAATTCATTCAGGATGCTATCACAAAATATCTCACACTGGGTAACTTATTTAAACAGCAACTTATTTTTCATAGTTTTAAGGGTTGGGAAATCCAAGATCATCTGCTAGAGGCCAGTTTCTCATATATGGGACCATTTTGCTTCATCCTCGTTTGGTGGAAGGGGCCAGTCAGCTCGTCCTCCCTTTTATAAGGGCTCTATCCCCCCATAATATTTTGCCCTTGTGACCTAATCAGCTCTCAAAATCCCCATCTCTTAATGGTATTTTTTTTTTTTTTGAGACGGAGCCTCAAGCTATTCCCCTGGGTAGAGTGCCATGGCATCACAGCTCACAGCAACCTCCAACTCCTGGGCTCAAGCGAGTCTCCCACCTCAGCCTCCCAAGTACCTGGGACCACAGGCTCCCACCACAACGCCTGGCCATTTTTTGGTTGTAACCATCATTGTTGTTTGGCGGGCCTGGGCTGGGGATTCGAACCCGCCACCTTAGGTGTACGTGGCTGGCGCCTTAGCCGACTGAGCCACAGGCGCCAAGCCTCTTAATGGTATTATACCAGGGATTCAATGTGTGAATTTTGAGGTGGAGACACAGGTATTAAGACCCTTGCATTTTGTCCTTGTGAGCCATCCTACTGTGTCTAACACTGCAGGTTTGATTTGCATTTCTCTAATGGCTAATAGAGCATCTTTTCATGTATTAGTTGGTTATTTATATATCCTCTTCAGAGAAATGTTTTCTTAGATCCTTTGTATGTTTTTAAATTGGACTATTTGTCTTTTTAGTATGGTAAGAGCTCTTTATATTCATGCATATTCTAGAGAAGTCCCTTATCCAATATTTGATTTACAGATATCATTCTGTGAATTGTTTTTCCACTTTCTTGAATATTCTGGAAAGCCCAAAAGTGATACCCAGGGCCTTTCATGCCTTACTTAGTAATTTTAATTATCTCTTTTTTTCTTGATTAGTCTGGCTTATGTTTTGTAAATTTTACTGATCTCTTCAAGGAACAAAACTTTGATTTTATAGCTTTTACCATAGTCTATTCTCTATTTTATTAATTTGGCCCTAAATATATTATTTCCTTCCATCTGCTTAATTTCATTTTAGGTTGCTCTTCTTTTTTTATTTCTTTGAGGTGAAAGGATATTGAATTGACATCTTTTTTTATTTTTTGATATAGGCATTTAGACTCAAAGATATCCAATCTTTTCCTTTTCTTCTGTACACTGGAAGAATAAGTGTTGTTTTTGTGTCACACCTTAAATACACAAATACTAACGAAAGCTGATGAGCAAAAAAAGAAGGTCTGTACATTCCTCAATATCTGATACCACAGATAAGGAAAACAGTCTTCAAATAATGTGCATGTGGCCCGGGGGCTGCAGTTTGGATACTCCTGAAGAGCTATAAATGTCACTCTAAACACTGATTTAGCTATATTCTCACAAGATTTGTATATTGCATTTTGATTATAATCTCAAAGTATTTTCTAATTTCTGTTGTGATTTCTTTTTTGTCCTTGATTATTTAGGAGTACATTGTTAAATTTCCAGAAAGTTGTGCATTTCCAAGTCTTTTTTTTTTTGCTATTAATTTTTAATTTTATTCTATTTTGGTCAGTGAACAGAGTTTATTTTTATTTCAATCATTTTTAAATTCCTTGAGAATTGTTTTATAGCCTAGCATATAGTCCATCCTGGATGTTCCCTATATTCCTGAGAAGAATGTGTATTCTGCTACTGTTGGGTGGATTCTTCTGGAGAGGTCTGTTAGGTCTTTTGGGTTTATAGTGCTGTTTGAGTATCTCTTTCTCTCTCACTCTATTTTTCTTTTTCCGTGCTTTTCTGCCTAGCTATTCTAGCTACTATTGAAAGAGAAGTATTAAAGTCTCCAATTATTATTGTTGAATTTTCTGTTTCTCCCTTCAGTTCTGTCAGTATTTGATTCATAAATATTAGGACTTGGTTGTTAGATGACGATAGAATTTATAAAAACCATGATCACACTATACTGAATAATAAAAAATATTTTTCTCCAATAATAAATTAACCTCAGCTTACTGTAACTTTTTAAATTTATAAACTTTTAAAATTTTAAAAAAGCTTTTGGTCTTTTTTGTAATAACATATTGGTTAAAGCATAAATATATTGTAGAGCTTCACAAAATATTTTATTTCTGTATATACTTATTCTATAAATACTTTTTAGTTTTAAAATCTTTTATTATTTATTTATTTACTTTCAAACCTTTTTGTTAACTCTAAGTCACAAATACACCTATTAGTTTAAGCCCACACAAAGTCAGGATCATCAATATCACTGTTTTCTTTCTTTTTTTTTTTAATATCACTGTTTTCAATCTCTACATCTTATCCCATTGGAGGTTCTTCAGGGGTAATAATATGCATGGAACTGTTGTAGCCTGTAACAATACCTTCTTTGAGAATATCTCCTTAAGGATGTTTCGAAGATGTTTTACAGTTAACTTAATAATTAAAAAGTATAAAAGTATAGCGTAGTAAATACATAAAAGTTTAGTGTAGTAAATACATAAATATTGTTGCCTACGATCATTGTTGAGTATTATGTACTGCACATAATTGTATGTGCTATACTTTTATATTACTGGAAGTACAATAGGTTTATTTACACCAGCATCATGTCTAAGGACATAGCACAATAAATCTGTGAGTCAGGTACTGTGCTATGTCCTTATTATGGCTGTGACTTCATGAGGTGACAGGAATTTTTTAGCTCCTTTGTAATCTTGTAGGACCAGTGTTGTATAGGACATGCATCATCAACCAAAATGTTATGTGATGCATGACTGTGGTCAGGACTATAGATGACATTTTCTTTTTTGCTTTCAATGTGGCTCACATCTTTTGTATTTATACTTCTCCTTTATTGTTTTCTTTTGCACTAAGGAAGTATTTTCTAGTTTAACATTTTTAATTACTTTAAAAGTGTTATTTATACTTCTGGTGTTATTTTCTTAGTGGTTACTCTAGGGATTACCACATACAGGGTGGCCATAAACTCAATTTAAAGTTGCACATTATTTTAAATTGTATACACACTTTATGGCCACCCTGTACATCTTTTTTTTTTTTTTTTTTTGAGACGGAGCCTCAAGCTATCCCCTTGGGTAGAGTGCCATGGCATCACAGCTCATAGCAACCTCCAACTCCTGGGCTCAAGCGAGTCTCCTGCCTCTGCCTCCCAAGTAGCTGGGACCACAG
>CAUYQV010051666.1:0-22114 GCA_963574575.1 Galagoides demidoff | reverse complement strand
GAATTATAACAGCTCATGAAATTATTTACAGCTATTGTGGTAGTAAGTAATAAACACTTGTTATGCAAAAAAGAAACATTAGAAGACTAAAAGGTAGAATGAATGGGATGTTCTGGGAACCTGAGTGGAGAAAGAACCCAGACCAGCCAAGTAAAGGAAAGAGAACACTGCTGGGTCCTTGTCCTGAAGAGCAATGGTTATGACTGAGGGTGCCGAGCCGCTGCTACCAGACTTTGTAACAGCCTTTTACTTCCTTACCACTGGGGCAGTGATTTTCAACTGGTACGCCATGAGAGGCTCTTAGGTGTGTAAGAGAAAAATTTTGAAGATCATTAATTAAATTATTTTCAAAAGAAGTTCAAAGCACAGTAAGTATATTCTTTTTTTTTCTCACTCTTTCGTTTTTGATCACACAATTTAAGTGTGTTGCAGAAGTTCAAGTATAGGTTCAAGTGTGTCATGGAATAAAAAAGTTGAAAACACTGTGCTGGAGTTTTAGTTCTCTCTTTTTTATATAAATAACAGTCAACAAACTTAGCTAGCTCTAAGATTATTTATTAAAGGGTTTTCTTTGATCCGGCTCCCACAGAATCCATCCTCAATCTATTTCATGGAATTTTGTCAAGTTAATGAGATATCATGAATATTTCAAAGGCATAGCTCTTCCTTGCTAGGTGTTTTGGATTTTGTTTTTTATTTGTTTGTTTTTATTTTTAGCATTCCTCTGGATCAGTGTTGGAATCTGAATTTACCAGCCAGAGATATAGAGGAGTTCAGAGTAGGAAGCATTTGGACAAATACCTTTTTTTCAGGGTAACTCAATCAACCAGTGCTGGTACAGAACCTTCAAGCCGAAAGAGTAATTCCTCAGACAAGGGGAGTAAACTGATTTAGATTTGAGGATCCACAGAGTCTCTTTAATCTCCCATATATTCCCTTCCCAATTATTAGAGTTCAACTAACTCCTTTTGTAAAAATGCCTTAAATTTTGCATTAAATTGTCTACGAGGCAGGGAAATAATTTCCTTGTAACTTTGCAACTTCCCGGAGCAAATGTTTGTTTCTTTTACTGAGACTCTTTTGGACTCTTTAAAAGACACTCAGGACAGGCTTGAGTTTCATTCAGTGTCTTGAGCTGAGAATTTTACTCTCTGTTTCATCACTTTCTTCTTCTTATGTCCAGGGTGATAAAATAGGCATTTTACTTTCACATGTCCTTCATACCGATTTATTACTGTTGCCACTCAGACTCCCAAACTCTTTTTCAATGGGCACTTTATTTCAGAGGACTGCAGAAGTGGACCTCACGGCTCTGTGGAATGACTGATTTCTACCCCTTAATGTTCATTTGAACTTCTCTATCTTCAGCCTCGAAATTGCCAGAGAGCACAGCCTAGAATTCCCCACACACCTAAAGGTCTGTTCTTAGAAACCATCCCAATTCCAACTAGTCATGGTTTGCGGTTACAAAAAAACAGAAACAAATTATGTATACAAGGAATTTTTGGAAGTGTTTCAGGTGAACCATGGATTAAAATTAGTATTATAGCTGGAGAATCAAATTTGGGCAACTGCCTAGCCAGGCAGAGCACAGCCAAAATGATGTAAGAAGAACCGCGTGGGGCTCGTGAACTGTTAACTAGGGGATCTTTGCCACTGCTGCTGGGACTGCGGCTGCTGCCCCCTCAGCCACTCTGACATTCCCCATATTGTCTCATGATCCCATGAGACACTGTGAGCCTTACTCACAGGCTGCATGTAATAAAACATGCCACTTAATCACAGCTTCGTATGTACCATGTGCCAGATATTTGGCAGTTTTTTGTATTAATGTCTTATTCAAACACTATTAGCAAGGGAGAATCATCCTCATTTAAAACAAGAAGGAACTTGACTCAGAATTTAGTTGATTTTAAGAAAAATCCCATAACTGATCATCTGTAGCTGAGTTTGCGCCCCACTTTTGTCAGACTTCTAAATTCAAGGTCTGTCATTTCACCTTCTCCGCCACTGGCTATTTTTATTTTATTTTATTTTTTTGCAGGTTTTTTTTTTTTTGGCTGGGGCTGGGTTTGAACCCACCACCTCCAGCATATGGGGCCAGCACCCTACTCCTTTGAGCCACAGGTGCTGCCCACCACCACTGGCTATTTTTCCTGGTTTATTCTTACATTATTTCGGAAGCTAACTGGCAATACTGGTCTTTTCGTGCTACAACCTGAGATGAATGTCAATGTTTGTTCTGTATTTGGGCCTGCTCTGTGTGGGTCTACTGCTCTCTTACGGACGACAATACTTGTCTTCTGAAAGCCAATGTTTAGGAACAAATTAGCTTAAAAAGACATCTAAAGGCATCAAAATCAATGTGTATTAGAGAAATCGTGCAATATGTTGGTGATTTCTTTCAATTGCCCCCTATATTTCTGAGAACAATGGTTGGGCCTTACTCTCAGCTTGCCTTCAAATCAGTAAATACTGTGGAAAATAAATGTAATTTTGGTCTGACAAAAATGTCAAATAAGTAGGATAAAGGAGAAGGTTAAGGCTTAGATCTTTATAAAAATAGAACCCTTGAACAACTTTTACACAAAATAAAACCAGCCCCAAATTTTGAGTAACCATGCAGTATAGTCAAAATACAGGTGATGGTCAAATGCACAGTGGCCTACAGGTAAGGCAATGAACTCAGCTCAAAGTTCAAGTTCCTCCTGTGTCTCAAAAGTTTACATCTCTGTTTTATGGAAGTTTAATTTATGGGAGACAGAAATCTTTTCTAACTTGTTATTTGAATTATTAACGTTTTAGTGTACCTAAAGAAATATACCTTCCTTAGGAACTGATTAATAGGTTTTGAACCTACAACAAATTACTCAGATCATGAATGTATTCATTGAACAAATTCATTGAATTTGTATTCATGAACATAGACTAAGTTTGAGTACTACCTCTACCACTAACTTGCTGGGTGATCATAGATACTCCTTAAACTCTTAGTTTCTGTATTATGTCCTGAGTGGCTCTAAAGATGAAGAGAAATGATGAACATAAAATAGATACACATATATGACATTCCTATTGTTCTTCTCAATAAATGTTAGCTGTCATCATTATCATTGTGTATTATAATATAAAGTATTAAGATAGGTAAAATGAATCATCTTAGGCCAATTCTCAACATCATCTTTTAATGACAATTCAATAAAGTTATAGATAGAACAAGGATGGGTTCTGTATGTGTTCTAATTAACAAGGACTGGAGGCAGCATGAAATAATAATACAGGCTCGGCACCTGTGCTCAGTGGTTATGGCACCAGCCAATACACCAAGGCTGGTGGGTTTGAGCCTGGCCTGGGTCAGCTAGACAACAATGACAACTGCAATAAGGAAATAGCCAGGCATTAAGCCCAAGAGTTGGAGGCTGCTGTGAGCAGTGATGCCATAACACTCTACTGAGGGTGACAATAGTGAGACTCTGACTCAAAAAGAAAGAAAGGAAGAAAGAATAATACAATAGAAATGTTAGTCACTAAAAATGGGAAAATAATCACTATTAGTAGAGAATAAGATCATTGAAGTAAAAATAATGATCAAAAGGAATAAGATAGTTTTATAAAATAGATGTACATATATTGAATACATAAAGTATACATCTTTATATATTAGTTTTTATAATTTGGTTATTAATTTTTAAAATAATTTCATGTATGATTAGATTTATAATATATTAGTAGATTGATTTTGAGAAAAAATATTAAAAGCCCCTGAGGAGAGAACAAGTATAGAAGAAGTAGATTTGTTCAGGAGCAATTTTATTTCAAATACAACATTTTTCTTGGGCAGGGGGCTATAATTAGAATTCGTTACTTACTAGTGAATTTGCAACTGTTCTTGGAAGTAAATTATGGAGCTAGAGTAAAAATTTATTCATAACAATTTAGTGTGGCTCAAGACCAGAATACATTTCTTTTTATCCCAGGATAAGGAAAGATAATTTCAGCAGTAACTAAAGAATACAAAACATAGTATACCACAAGTAATCTGAAAAGTAAGGGGTGAAATTTAGTATACAAAGCAATTTTGGAAGAGTGTATGCTTAACACATTACATTGGAAAATGAAAGCTATTTTCACTATCATCTACTGTTTATTATCAAAGAAATTATAGATATAACAATAAAATAATATTTTTTAAAAGATCAGATAACTAAATAAAGGCAAGAGGTAAATTCCTGAGTTAAGGCTAAAGAGAAGGAAAAAAAAAAAAACTATGGCCATCTTATCAGGTTTCAAAACATCTTAAATGTCATGGCTCAATAGAGTTTTTATATAAAGGGGGAAAAAGATCTTCAGAGACTAGACATACATTTATATAACAAATTTAAGAAATAAAATAGAGAAGATTATGGGAGTGGCATATACATCCAGTTTGAACAATTATAATAAAATGGGCATTTGCAATTATAAAAAACAGGCATTTTGTTTATCTTATAAAATAAATAAAAACAAAATAATCAGAAGTTTCAAGACAAGTCATGGGCCTTCTTTGATTGTCTTCTCCTTGCTAGAGGCTATCATGATTCTGAATTTGATGACAATTATTCTCCCTCCCTCTTATCCTAAATAAGTTTAAATATTTTATTTTATACACACACACAGACACACACACACACAAGCGGGTCATTATGAAAGTTTTGAGATACACAAAGATCAAGACACCGTATGTGTGGAAATAGCGGAGCCCTCCTGGCACACTGGTCAGCTGGGCACGCTGACATGCACGTGTGCAGCGGAAAGGATGCTGCCGACTGGGTTTTTTGAAAGTGAAATAATAGACCATAACACAGTCTGCCTCAAAACTTTTGTAGTGACACACACACACATATGTATATATATATGGTTTTAAGTTTATTATTTTTGAAATGTTTATACACATATATGCATATAATATGTATCAACAAACCCTCCGTGATTTAGTTTTGCCTCTTTTCTGTTACTGTTTTGAAAACTGGCTTAAGTTGATGTGCAAAGCATTAATAAGTACATTTTCCCTTCTTTATGTATTCTCCTGTATATATACATCACAATTTATTCATCCATACTTCTGTTACGTGAAAGTTGAGTTATTTCTGGATTTTCTGTTTTGCTGGTGTTATTTATACACATCACACTCAAATACACACACAATCTTGAAAGTACTGGGTCAAAGGAAAAATATAGTTTACTAAATAATATCACTTGTCTCCCAAAGGTTTTGTTTGTTCATATTCCTGGTGATGGTGTATGATGATTCTAGTTATCTTATATCCTATTCTTTACAAAGTATTTCAGACCTAACATTTTGTGAAGTTTGGGATATAAAATGATTTCCCATATTGGTTATATTTTAACTGTCTCTGATTTCTAATGAGGACAAGCCACTTTTTACATATTTATTGGTGACTTCTATGTTGTAAAATAATTACATCTTTGGGCTATATTTGTATTAAATTGATTTAAAAAATTTTTTTAAAGTCATAAACACATAAATCATATATATATTAATGCATTTATGGGGCACATTGTGCCAATTTTATATATAATTAGGAATGCTTACATAGAACTAGTTATATATCCTTCACCTCATTTACTTAATTATTGCGTATATTTATATATTTATACTCAATAGATTAGACATATACCTTTGGGAAACAGTATTGTCCTAATAGCTTTATTGATATATAATTTATCTGTAATAAACTCATTCATTTTAAACATACAACTTGATATTATGATCTATATCAAATTTTCAGTTGTGTACCTGTCACCACAATTCAGATATTTAGAAATAGTCAACAAAATATCCTAATTCTATGAGGTTTTAAGGTTTTTTTAATTATTTTTGAATTGTAACTTATTTGCACTGAGGTCAAAGGAGTGTGTATTCTGTGCAATGATATTTCCTAGAAAATTATTGGAAATTTCTTTCAATAATAATGCTTTAAAACTAATTTCCAATTTTTAGGCATATGTTAGCCCACAAAAAAAATGTCTCAACGAATTCAGGAAAAAATGCAATCATTTCATGTATCCTCTCCGATTACAGTGGAATAAACATAAAAACTCCAATAGGACCTCTCCTATCTACACCAAGTCAGGGACAGTAACCAGCCCACTGCTGCACAGCTTTTGGGCCAATGACAAAATCTCCATGGAAATTAAAATATTTTTCAACTGGCAATTATGATACAGCATCCGAAATCTGTGGAATACAGAAAAACCATGTCAAGAGGGAAATTCACAACCTGAAATGTGCCTACATAAGAAAGGAAGATCACCATTCAAGGAACGTGATGTCACACCTCAAGGAACTAGAAAAAGAACAAAAGCCAAAGCTAGAGAAGGGAAAGAAAAGCTCAGGGTAGAACTAAACAAAGTGGACACAAGCAAACAAACAAACAAAATATATATATAATATATTAGCTATAGTTAGTGATGACATACTATATTGCAAAAATGTTGAGATTGGAGAGTATTGCCACCAGAATGATAACTTTCTAATTAGTTACATTTACCACTCCATAATGTATATGAACTTCCAAACATCATATTGTACACAATAAATACATAGTTTTATATGTCATGTGAAAAAATAAATTTAAAAGAACCTCAGAAACATAGAAACATTAAAATTGTCTCTAAACCCATGTAACAGAATGATTTAGTGAAATTACCATGGAATCCACTTTTCCCCAAATTATATTGTAAATATAACTTGATTCAGGTATTTAAATTTGATCTAGATGAATTTTTGAATGATTACACATATCATCAAATGAAAATCTAAAGTCACCAATGTTTTCAAACAGATCTCATGTTTAGCAAATAAGATTTAAATTGCCTTCCTAAATTGAAATCTATTAATCTGCTCTCACTGTCGAAGTCAGTTCTGTGAACAGGTTTTTCAGGTCAGTGGAGAGAATAACAGGTTTTAAATGATCAGTTCTCAATGGATAAATGTTTACAACACTGTGCTACCTTGTTTTCCTGAAGATAAAAATACCCATAAGTATAAGAACTAATCAAAAAGTATTTGTTCCAAATGTGTAAATTAATTTTTAAGATCTAGAAGTACATAGCAACTCCAGTATTTCTTATTAATATAGGGAATAATGGGAAAATAAGAAGTACATTTTTTCAGTAAAGAGAAAGTACATAATAGTAAATTAAGACAGATGGACACATACAGCTTTGTGATTTCAGCATTTCTTCATGAAACTATCCTAAAAGTTGTGAACAGTCTTGCTGCCTGGTTGCAAACATCATAATGTGACATAATTTTAGAAGTTTGTTCGTGGAGAATGAAGTGATGATTTCATATAAATGCTCAATGAATTTACCACTACCTTAGAGTACAGGGAACAAAATGTAAACTGTCCTTAGAAAAAATATATAGTGTTATATACTGCCTCTCAGAAACCGTTAATCTATCTAAAAGTTACTCATTTTATTTTACACTAAGTATAGAAAATATCTTTTCTTAATCATTCATAGATTTTTTTGCAGTACAATAAAGTAATAGTTATGGGACCACCATCAGAGTGAAACTGCAGAGGGCCATAAGTTTAGAGATATCAATTTTCTGCATAGTTCTGCCTTTGTATAGCTGATCCATTTAGTTAAGTCAATTAATCAATAGTCTCATGAAATTTCTCTGAAGAAACTTACTGCTCTAATATTCTATAACTCCATGAAACATTATATTCATCTAAGCTTCATTAAAAAATAGCCTTTGTAAATTATTTTTATGTCCATATGCCATTAAATCATACCTTTTCTAAGATTCCTTGATTTTTTTTGGTTGGACACTTATAGAGAGACAATTTACTACTGTAATGATTTAAAGAAATACCGATGGATACATTGAAACAAGGAAATCCTGAGAAGGAACTTAATAAGCATTTCTATATCTTGTATGCATATGTGCATATGGTTTATATAATTGTGTGTACATGTGTATGGCTTAGAATAAATTAAAAATTGGTTTTAGCTTGAAAAGAATCATTTTAAATAATTAAAATACATCATTTCTAAGATATGATCTAATTGCTATACAATCTGAATGAAGCAAGGCTGGTTTCTTATTTGGAAGCTTTGTTATACCTTCTGTATGAGCATAGAACCAATAATTTCAGAAATCATTTTATTTTGTTTTTTCATCCTGGAGATAAGATGTATTTTATATCCAATTGAAGAGTAAGAGGAACAACCTACATCTTCTTTAAAAAATAAGAACATCACTTGCAATTTGAAGGGTAAGTTGACATGTCTATAGCTGTGAGAGTCACTACCTTTTCTGATGAACTAAATAACTGATAAGGAAAAGAAGGTCACAAATTTTGCAGTGCAATTGTATTATTTAATTGATATCATAGTGGCATAAATATTTTTTAAATTAGTGATGTGAACATGTCACATAATAACACATAGAAGGGAGGAACATATGTAGCCATATGAAGATACTAAAAAGTCTAATTCTACAGGATTATTATATATAGAAATGTATTCAGTATCAAAACTGTAAAAGAGCACTTGATTTATGCTAAACTTGGCATGATGATTATTCACACTATATGGTGAGCTCACTGGGACTAAGTTTTAATGGCTTATTATTTTGTATCCCAAGAATCAGATACAATATGTGGCACACAAGTAACTGAGTTGCTGTTATGTTTCAGGAACTCTCTTAGGTAACAGGAATATGAAGGTAAACAAAAAAGATAAAATTACTGTTACACACTATTACTCATAGCTTGCAGTCTAGTCCAGGAGATATTTAACAAGTAAACATACAAACAAATTCAAAGTCTGGTCATGAGCTTAGGTATAGAGCCATGGTTTTCTCTAACAGAGGATTTTAACCTGATCATTAGGTAAGGAAATTTCCCAGTGCCAGTGTTTGTGGGTGTGCTATATGATGGGTAAGGGAGGAAAAGGTTGTCCATGGCAAGTGTGTAGCTTCTTCCCATCCCCCTGTGGCAAGAGAACGCTCTGAAGAAGCTGCACGTGACCAGGGAGTAAAGAGTAGAAAAAGATCAAGACCAGTAACTGTTCAAGTGGCCACTGAGTAGGATTTTGCACACATCACTGCACAATGAACTCCTCTGATACATTCCTATTACAGCATTTATCAATTCTCTTTCGAAAATCATTTTGCTTATTTTAATATATTTTACATACAAATAAGCTTTTTTTCCCTGACAGCAGGAATTTTGTTTCTTGTTTGTCTATGTCATCACTCCAATAACTGGAATAATATCAGAATATCATACATGTTGAATAAATGTTGATCATTCAATGAAAAAAAAAGAAGAAGCTCATTTCTAAAATACTACAGTGGCAAAAGTTGCAGGACAGAGCATGTGCAAAAGAAATCTTGTCAACCAACCAAGAAGCACACATCATCTATGAAATGATGGAGTTGGAGAGAGCAAGCATGGGGCAGACAGGTGGATTTGCAAGAAAAGTCTTGTCATTTAAGTTAATATTTTATTCTTTCTTGACATTTCCTCTCTCTGACTCTCCTGAGTCAATCTAAATTCATCCAAAGAGATATTGCTACTGGGATACAAGTGGCAAGTTGAATGTTATAGTAATATGATTGGCATGTTTTTGTGAGGAAAGTGAAATGAAAATAATCTAGCACAGAGTATGACTTATTCTGGATAATCCACATTTATGAAGCTGCCAATGCTCCTGTTGAAGCTGTTGCTACTGCTACTGTCTTGGTGTTGGAGGGGAGCTCTTTGAAAAGCTGACTTTACAATGGAGGTTAGAAGCAGAATTGTGTCAGGGAGTGCCCTTAGGATCAGTATGAACATGGAGCAAGTAGGGTTGAACAAAGGGAGAAGGAGAACAGATGGATAGAACATGGCAGCTTTAGCTGTCACACCAGGTGTCCAAAGCTAGAATGACCTGTCAAATTTGTTCTGTATTGAGCCTTAAGAGAGGGAGTTTTTTGGCAGTTGAGGTGTGACCCTTGAAGGAACTGACAGGTGAAGTGACAAGTCCTTTGAAAGGGTTCCAGGTACACATTATTATGCCTAACACACTTGGTTTCTTCTTTTGTATGCCAAACTTTTTAGATTCTTCCAGTACCCATGATCTACAAGAAAAGTCATTGATGTCATGAGGAACAAGAAATCTCTAAGCCTTCTCCACTTGCTGTAGAGGAAAACTTTTGCTCTATTGATTTATTTTATTTATTATTACATTGTTCTGTGGAATGTTGTCGTAGTCTGTTTTCTGTTTCTTATAACAGAATACCTTAAACTTGGTAATTCATAAAGAGAAGACATTCACTTTTTTACAGTTATTGATATTGAGAAGTCCATGGTCTGGGATCCACATATATTGAGGGCCTTACTTCTAGTGAGGACCCTCTGCAGAGCTCCAAATGGCACAGGTCACCACCTGGAAAGAAGCTAAACACGCTAGCCCAGGTCTCTCTTCCTGTGTTCTTAACCCACTAGTCCTGTGCTCATGATGACCCACTAATCCATTAATGCATTAATCCATGAATCCAGAAACAGTTTAATATATTCAGAAACTTCATGACCCAATCACATCATTATTTTTTAAAATTTGTTTGTTCAGGGACACTTTTTTTTTTAATTTCAAATTAATACTAGGATACACATTTTTAAGTTACATTATTTTCACTTCTTAGTTAAAGTCATTCCAAATTGTAGTTGAGCCCTTCACGCAGAGGATGTGCTGAACATGAGGTGAAATCCTACCAATTTCCCTCCCTCCTCAGGCCAAGAGCCCTCCCTTTACCTACTTCCACACTCCCCGCTCTCCCCTTCTCCTTGCTAGACTATATTTATGCTTTATCATTATTGGGGACAAGTAGTTATTTGTATATTGCTTTCATATTAGTATTGGGTACATTGTATAGTCTCCATCTTTTCTAGTGGCTAAATAATATTCCATGGTATACAATACCATTCCTGGATTGGTGAGCATTTAAGTTGTTTCCACATTTTGGCAATTGTAAATTGAACTGCGATGAACAGTCTAGTGCAAGTGTCCTTATAATAAAAGGATTTTTTTTTCTTCTGGATAGATGCCTAGTAATGGGATTGCAGGGTGAAATGGGAGGTCTAATTTGAGTTCTTTGAGGATTGTCCATACTTCCTTCCAAAAAAGGTTGTATTAGATTGCAGTCCCACCAATGTAAAAGTGTTCCCTTCTCATTTGACTAACTTGGATGGAGGTGTAACACATTCTTCTTAGAAAAGCATTACAAGAATGGAGAAGCAAGAATCCAATATTTTTAATTTTGATATGAGGGCAATTGATGACCTAATACATGGTGGGGGGCTGGGAGAATCGGGGAACGGAGAGAGAGAAAGAGGATGGGGGTGGGGTGTCACAATGTTTGGCACACCTCTTGGGGGAGGAACACATTTATAAGAGGGACTTTGCCTGAGAAGTGCAATTAGTGTAACCTGGAGCTTTGTACCCTCAATGAATCTCAAACAATAAAAAAATACATATATTGCATAACTCCATAGCAGTCAGATAAGAGAAAAAGTTAAATAACCTGATTTTGGTTTCCAAAATGTAACCATTTGACACACATAGGCATTTAGAATTATTAAATAAATAGCAATGATTCAAATCATATGTGGATAAAACAAACAAGATAAAAAGAATTGTTAGAATAGCCATATATATATATGTACATACATATATACATGTATGCATTTACACACACAAATACATATATATAATTAGGTTACCAAAAATGCTAAAATAGATGCAAAATTGATACATATCCCACAAGGCAATAAAATGCAGTGTTTAGAAAGATCATTTTAATAGAGTGGATGCCAATTATATAAAATGGATGCAATGGATATAACAATTGTATAAAATGAACAAAATTCATTTATGTCATTATCAGTTTTCTATAGCTTAGTCCTACAGAATTGTAAAATAGTCTAGTCAATCAAATGTGCATTAACAAAGACATTTGGGCACATTGGATTATTTTTTTCCATTCTTGAGTTACTTAACTAAAAAAAATGTGTTTCAAGTTCATAAACGATGCTATGTTTATGTTTACATAAAAGATGTAAAATTTCCATCTTTTTTATGACTGAATAGTACTCCATGGTATACATATACTATAGTTTGTTAATCCATTCATGGATTGATGGGCATTTTGGGCTGCTTCCACGACTTGGCAATTATGAGTTGAGCTACAATAAACATTCTGGTACAAATGTCTTTGTGATATAATAATTTGTGTTCTTCTGGGTAGAGTACTCAGTAATGGAATTTCAGGATCAAATGGAAGGCCTGGGTTCATTTCTGGATTCTCTATTCTGTTCCATAGATCTATATCTCTATTTTTGTGCCATACCACGCAGTGATGATCACCATCAACTTGTAGTCTGGTAACATGATGTGTTTAGATTTGTTTTTCTTTCTGAAAATTGTATTGGTTATTCTGGGTTTTTTCCTGGCTCCATATGAAACATAGTACTATTTTTTCAAGCTCTTCAAAGTATGACATGAGGTTTTGATGGGAATTGCATTAAACCTGTAGATTGCTTTGGATAGTATGGAGATTTTAACACGTTGATTTTTCCCAGCCATGAGCATCATGTGGTCTCCCATTGGTTTGCGTCCTCTGCTATTGCTTTCCCCAGGGTTTTATAGTTCTCTTTATAGAAATCTTTCACACCCTTTGCTAGATATATTCCCAGGTAGTTCATCTTTGGCACTCCTGTAAAAGGTATTGTGTCTTTTTATTTTATTCTCAACCTGACTGTTATTGGCATATATGAAGGCTATTGACTTGTGGGCATTGATTTTGCATCCCAAGATGCTACTATATTCCTTAATCACTTCCAAGAGCTTTGTAGTTGAGTCCCTGTAGTTGAGTCATGTCATCCACAAAGAAGAAGAATTTGATTTCCTCTGTCCCCATTTGAATACCCTTGATCTCCTTCTCTTGCCTGATCACAATAGCTAATACTTCTAGGACTATATTGTATAGCTGTGGCAACCCTGGGCATCCTTGTCTAGTTCCAGTTCTGAGTGGACACTGTTTCAGTTTCACTCCATTCAATATGATATTAGCTGTAGGTTTGTTGTAGATGTCCTCTATCAGTTTTATAAATGTCCTACCTAAGTCTATTTTTCTTAAGTGTTCTTAGCAGGAAAGGATGCAAAAATGTTCACTAAGGTCCTCAGGTACAGTTTCAAATTTAGTGAATCACAAATTTGGAGTGAGGGAACAAGTCAGTTGGATTTAAACAACCTCCCATGCTGATGCGTGTTAAAGTATGACAATGATTAAAATCACTGATCCATATGATTTTAGACAGGGTAAGAGTGATGTCCCCAGGCATGAGAAATTATTATAAGTGGTCAAAGATTAAACAGGAAGGAGAGAGACAAACTGAGAAAAAACTGCTTGTTAGAAAGAAAAATAAGGTACGGCATAAAGAAAAATAATCTCCTTGAATTAATAAAATTATTTTCCAGAAAAGAGAGGGTCATACCTAGAGAGAAATGCAAAAGCAAAAAACAAATAATTCATAGATTTTCCACAGAACCCAGGTCCCCAAATACCTGGGGAGTGTTTATAAAATACAAATAGAGTTCACTAGAATTTTCCCCTTCATAATTTATTTAAGACCTAAAATATGTCCCCTTGGGAAAGCTTCCCGGACTGAGAAACATAGTTTAGTATGATTAATCCCACAAAGCGAGGAGCGCCACATGATGAAGGATGTACTGGCCTCTAGTATTTTACAGCCTGGGCCTAGAGAGAGGAGGATTTTTTTTTCAATTAGATAAATCTAGTATTTATTCTAACTTGGAGACTACTGCTTATTTCAACAATTAACTCATTTCCAAGTTGGTAAAATTGATAAATTTTAGCAACTCCTTTTCTGGCTTATTTTTGTTTTTCCAAAAATAGTTCTTATTGAAAAAAATATTGCTTTAGCAACTGAATAATTTATGACTAAGAAATAAGTTTGTGTTACAATTTCAAAACACCAAAACAACAATCCTCAATAGATTACTACTGCCTTTTCACTATTCTAAACTCTGTCAATCCAGTGTTAGGTATGGTCTTACCGTCGAATTTGCAATTAACATCATCGATAGGTCTTTACAGTTTGACCTGAATTCACTGGACTCGCTCTCTCTTTTTCTAAAACGTAAAAGTAGAATAGAATGTTCTGTCATTGCTACCATCTTTCTAGTCAAATATCTGCAGGAGAAGTAAAAGTTTTGGGCAAGTGTATGGCATCCTACTACGTATGTGAACTGAGACATAAATACACACAGCATGGAACAGGTGTCCGTTCTTGTGGGGGAGCCTCGGGATCTTTGGGTGATGTGATCAAGCAGTGGAGCGTCTTCACTGGCTTTGGTTATTTACTTCACATTGTTAATGACTCCATAATAGGATGATTCTTTTCCTTTGTGATGTCATAAATGAAAAAAAATGATGAAAAGCATTCTACATGTGTTATTTTTTCTGTTATAGAAAGGCAATGGTGGTTTTATAGAATTAGCTACCCCTAAAATCATCCCCCATCTTCTGACAACCTAGTCACTGAAAACAAAGACCCTCACAGCAGTAATTTCTGTGTGTCAGGGAAAGCGTCAATAGACGCTTTATAGCGTGTCATTATCAGGTAACGCATTCTTCACAGTAGGTAATTAGCAGGTGATAATGACAAGCAAGTCCAATATTTCACATATGCCCCTAAAAGCTGCATCTCCTGCAGGAGGGCAGAGCTGAGAAATTGAGTAACAAAATGATTTTCCATATATTTCTCTACTAAATAGAAAACTAATTTTTTTCTATAAGCAGAAAGCTGGACAAATGTTAGGAAATCAGTATCTGTCAGCAATCAGATAATACTATTGATCATGAACTGTGGATTATTATCTACTGCAAGAAATGTGACTTATTTGAACTGATCTTTAAAGTAACAGAAACTATTTTCATGTAAAAATAACCCAGAACAAATATCTTGGCTCATTTACAATTATTCTTCTGTGATGCTTTTGTTTCTGTTATTATTTTATTGACAAATTATAACTGTATACATTTATGGGGTGCAATGTGCTGCTATGATACATGCCCACAATAGAGAGTGACTGACTGAAGCTAATTAACATGTCCATTACTTCACATATGTCAAAAAAAAGGTACTTGAACTTGAATACCAGCCAAATCTATTGAACAATATCTAATGGAATACATGATGTAAGTTAAAGACCTACCTGCCTTGGAATGTCGATCACCAGATTGCCAACCAGGTAGACAGGTGCAGTTAAAATCATTTTGGGGGCTTAAAACAGGAAGAAGTATAACATCGTGGTTAAATGTTAAAGCCCTGAATTGGAAGTTTTAGGTTTTCACTGTCAGTCCTATAAAGTTAGATTGGGTGACTTTTGACAAGCTGCTTAAATTGTCTGAACCTCTCTTGCTTCCTCTGTAATAATGATGGCATTTCCTAGGAAGAAACAAGAAATTTATAGTTATTATTATTATTATTACTACTATTACTTCTACCACTCTCATTATGTTCAGCAGAGCCCTAGTAACATTTATTTAGATAAGGACAGGTGAAATATTAAGCTCCTATCATCCACTGATATAAATTGTATAGGATGTGGAATTAGGTAGCTGTCTTCTAATATGCAAAAGAAATGTTCTGAAGAATGGAAGGCAGAGAAGTTTGGTTCTGAGAAAGCATAAGGGCAGTATGAGATTCCTCTAGAGGCTGGGAGAAAACTTCAGTGTGTGTAGGAATTCTTATCCCAGGAAAGCTAAGTATGGGTGAGTCCTGGGAATTTAGCACCTTGGTATCACATGGCTGCATTGGACCTGTCAGTTACAGAGTTTAACGATACAATGTTTTCAACACAGAATGAAGATTTAGGGAATAGGCTGAAATTATGCACGAGGAAGATTTTAGTTGTCAATATATGAGTGGAAAGCATATGCAGGGGACTGTGTTAGGAGAAGCAAGAAACAGCTTTGACATTAAGACAATAGTCTTAATTTAACTTCTAAAGCAATTAAAAAATGCCCAAACAAATGACTAATTTGTGTACATGTATCATGTATTGTAAAGTATGAGTTGTGATACAGTATTTGTAGGTTAAATTTGTGTCTATTATTGCTGGATCATATAGGTTATTACCCCCACAAAACAGTTTGTCATTTTTAAACATTTTCAAAGCCCATTAATAAAATAACTTCTCTCTAGACAACTCTTATTACCTGTGCTATAATACAGTATGTTGTATCCAAATGAATTTCCAGATAACATACAGGAAAGTGACCTTCCATAAGATTCTATAGCAAATCTGTGAAAGTTATAGCTCCACATTTACCTTAATTGAACCACTATAAAGATAATAAAAAAGAAATAATTACCTTTTTTAGCAACTCTGAAGTTGCTCACTATGACTGTACAATTGTTATAGTAACCAGCTACTGAGAAAATGCCAAAGGCATTCTACAAATTTAGAGTTCATGAAAAGGTTCTGCTTTATTAGTCTTTGCTGTTGAGTAAAATTACGTTTCAAGAGAGAGGAAGCAGGTTGGGGGGAATGCCAAAGAGGCAGTGCTGTGTTTGGGGTAACCATGGAAACTGTTGCTAGGAAGCACACACATCTGCAAATTTGTTGTCTGCATCCACTCCCCAAGTCCCCAACCCTTGACCCATTTGGGGGGATTTATATTGCAATTTCCTGCTGCAATTGGTCAATAAACATTTGAGAGTACCTGGGCTGAGAATATCTAATCTCACGTCATCTATAGGAGTCTGAAAGCACATTATTGTGATGAGGCAAAACCACTGATGCGAGCAGAGGGGCATCTTAATTTCCAGTGGGAAGACTGGTGTGTTGTGTGAACAGTTTCTTTGGCCCAGCAACGTTGCTAGCACCTTTGAAAAAACATTCGATGAGATTTTTTTGGAAAAGAATGAAAAATGTCTTTGCTCCTATTCTAATGTCTCCCTTTTCTAATTTTTGTAAGCTGAAGGGTAAAAGTTAAAATTACTTTAAGAATAGTGAAAATCCTCTCTCCATAAATCATTACATACAATATAATGTTTGATAATACTCTTTGTGATGGGCTGTTTTTGCATTTGTTCATTTAAAAGATTCGTTTGAAAGAGGAAACACATGCTCTGACAATTTTTCAGGACAATAAACAAATCTACATTATTCATTACTGCCATCAGAATGCATCTTGGTATTTGATTACTGGCAGTGGTCCTTGGTGAGCAGATTCATGGTAGTAAGGTCTTTGACTCTCTGGAAAGGTGGCCTAACAGATTAACCAAGCTGTGATATATCCAGTCTAGGAGTACTCTCAAGATGGACACTTGGGCTATAAATGTGTTGATACAATGATTAAGCAAATGACATGAAATTTATGTTAACCAGCGTGATGAAAGTGTTTCAAAATGTATATGAAAACAGCACAATGTACCCCATGTTTGCATTAATCTATACAGAGATCAATTAATTTTAAAAAAAAGAAGAAGATGAGTGTTTCGCCACCTTTCAATCACAGTAATGAAGATAGCTAGCCCAAGATCAAGATAGACAATTTTTATCCCTAAACTCTCAGAATCAAGCTCTACTCACTTGGTTGCGTTGACTCATATATCTAGAAACATGAATTTGAGGAAAAAAAAAAAACACTTGGTTTTATGAAACTCAAATAACATATGTATGCTGATTGAAGCATCACTCTTACTGAAAATAACAAGGATTAGTTAAATAGTATATTAGTTTTCTATTGTTTCTGAAACAAATTACCACAGACCTAGCAGCTTCAAACAACAGAAGTTTATCTTACAGTACTGAAGGTTCAGGGGCCTGAACTGACCTCACTGGAATAAAATAAAGACGTCTTCTGGGCTGCAAGCCTTCCAGAGGTTGTAGGGGATAATTGGTTTTCATGCCATTTTCACCAAGAAATTACTCACATTTTGTAGCTCGTGGTCTTTTTATATCTCAAAGTCAGCAAAGGGTAGTTAAGTCTCTTTAACACTGCACCTGACCATAATGCTGACTCTTCTGTCTCCCTCTTTTACTTATAAATAATCATTGTGATTACAATGAATTCACCCAGATAAACCAGAACAATCTCCTAATTTCCCGTTCAGTTGATTAACAATCTTATATCTCTCTGAAACCTTCCCTTGACTGTAATGTGGACCGTAAGAGGTTCCAGAGATTAGCATATTGACATATTCCAGGGAACATTATTCTGCATCCCTCAGAGTATGAACTAATTTTTAAAAATTCAAATTGAAAAAAATATGTAGCTGTATTTATTCCTATAGCCAAATATTTTAACAGCATAATGTTGTAGTTGGATAATTTAAGTTATTATAGATTGCACCAACTCAAAAATGTTTACCACTTAAACAATCTCTACCCATCTACTAAATTACATTACTGAAAACCTTAGAGATTAGAGAAATCATGTAAGAAAATAAATTTAGTGGAGTAAATGAATAAGTTATATACTGTAAGATTCATTATATAAAGATATCTATAGTCATTCACTGAAATGTAATACATTAAAATGACACAAAACAATCACTTATATTGTACATATTTAATAAGCACAGTTTATGAGACCTAAAACCCAAATTTTGGTTGTGTTTTAACATTTAACATTCTGAATTTGGGGTTGATATTTTAATTGGTATTATCCCAGTGGCAGTTATGAATCACTCGTCTGCATATGACATCAAAACTTAAAGAGTGAGTATAACAACTTTGGCAGAAAATTTCAGATACAGAAGTGAAACCTCTTTTAATAAGTACTATAATATTAAAGCCCTCATTGGCATAGGATGTGTAAACACACACACACATAAAAACATCCACACTCTTAAGTTGAAGAGTTTTCTAAGAGTTGGATACTGAAAGTGGAAAATATTTTAATGGCACTTAAAAATGTATTTCACTTTCATTTTTGCAAATAGAAACATAACACCATCATATCTAAAGTCTCTTTTAATAAATATAAGGTGTAAGTGATAAGAAAATACATTTCACTAACAACATATTTTCTTTCATAGTGTTATACATGTAAAAATAATGGTGTTTCGTAACACCTATTTCAATGAAATAGAATATCAACTTTGTCTATCAGATATTCTTACCTCTGGAAAACCTAATACTCAAATACCATTGATTGTGCTCCATCTTTACCCTGACAGTAAATGGTAACCCAAGGAAGCTAATCAGAATACCACGAGATCTTCACCTCAGGGATGTTACTCATTAAGCACTCATCCTTAAAACAGAGGCAAGCAGTGATTCTAGTCAGCCATGAAGACTATTTGAAGTCCTGCCATGATTTATTTATGGAAGGGCTAGGTATTGAATAAGGGTCCATCACAATCTTCCTGAGATACGATGTACTACTCTTGGAAGAGTGTATTCTGATAGAATTAGGAGCAATTTTGCTGGAACTGATTAATCCTGCCTTTCTTGAACATATTAAGTCAGACAATAAGATCAAGAGTTAAAGAAATGCAAACCAAAGCAACTATGAGAACTGAAGAAAAGTTAACAGTCCATGTGACATCTACTGAGGTCCTGGATCTAGCCATGCCTGAAGGAGCAGTGACCTTCAGTGAACTTGGATTGCCTATTTCCTTAAAAAAGTTGAATTTTTGAGTTTCTTTACCTTCCAAAAGAAAGAATTATAAAAAATGTGATAGCACGTAATTAAAGATTCTTTATCCCTCGTTTCAAATAACTTCTGAGATGATGTAACTTCTTTTCTGATGCGATAATGGCAATGAGGGCAGTGATGGCAAAAATTACATCAGAGAAGAGAAGGGGCTTGAATTGTTGTCAGGAAAGGACAACTCTGAGCTGCCCCCTTTTCTCCCAAATTTACCTATATAATTATAATTATATAATCTTACAATTCTCTAATTTTTTAAAGAAAATTTTTATTGTGTATATCTTAAGTTTACAGTATGATGTAACAGTCTACATATAGATGGTAAAATGGTTACTATTGTGAAGCAAGCAGATTAGCATCTCTGTCATTGCACATGGTTGCTATTTTGTGTGACAAAGGCAGCCAAAACTTATTTATTTAACAATAAGGGCTAATATAATACAGTTTTACTAACTTTAATCCTTATGTACATTAGAACTCTGGGCTTGGTCACGCCTGCTACTTTGTATCCTCTCTCCATTTTTCCTCCCTTCTCCACCCTACTTGTCAGAGTCCTTGTTTCATTCCTCCATTCTCTATCTCTGTGTATTTGAGTTATTTTAAAATTTTAAATGTGGGCTCGGCGCCTGTGGCTCAATCGGCTAGGGCGCCAGCCACGTACACCTAAGGTGGTGGGTTCGAATCCCCAGCCCGGGCCCGCCAAACAACAATGATGGCTGCAACCAAAAAATGGCCAGGCGTTGTAGCGGGAGCCTGTGGTCCCAGCTACTTGGGAGGCAGAGGCAGGAGACTCGCTTGAGCCCAGGGAGTTGGAGGTTGCTATGAGCTGTGATGCCATGGCACTCTACCCAGGGGGATAGCTTGAGGCTCTGTCTCAAAAAAAAAAAAAAAAAATTTTAAATGTGAATCATACAGTCTCTGGGCATCACTTATTTCACCCAGCAGAATGTTTACCAGTTCCATCACATTGTGACAAGGGGGAATCTTTCCTTTTCTAAGGCTGAATGATATTCCACTGTATGTGTACCACACTTTCTTTCTCCATCCATCTGTTGATGAGCATGTAGGTTGTTTTCATATCTTGCCTACTGTGATTGACACTGCAATGAACATGGAAGGGCAGACATCTTCAATCCATGGTAATTTCATCTGCTTTGGGTGTGTGCCCAGAAGAGGAGTTGCTGTTCTGAGGGTAATTCTATTTTTGTTTTTTTTTAAGAGCCTCCGTACTGCTTTTCATAATAGCTCTACCAATCTACACTCCTGACAGCAGGGTACTAGGGTTCACTTTCTCCACACCGCATCAGCACTTATCTCTTGTCTTTATTAACAAAGTCATTCTTACAGATGTGAGGTGATACTTCATCATAATTTTTTTATTGCAATTTTTTTTCTTTTTTTTGGCCAGGGCTGGGATCGAACCCATCACCTCCCATATATGGGGCTGGTGCCCTACTCCTTGAGCCACAGGCGCTATCCCACTTTATCATGACTTTTTGATTTGCACTTCCCTATGATTAGTGATATGAGAATTTTTTCCATATACTTGTTGGCTATTTTTAATGTATTCTTTAGAGAAATATGTGCTTGAAACTTTGCCAATTCTTACTGCTCTTGAGTTGTGAGAGTTATTTATAATTATTTATTTATTTATTATTGCTTGGGATTCATTGAAAGTACAAAGAATTAGGCTACACTGATTGTAGTTGGTATGTAAAGTCCCTCTTGTAGTTGTGTCCCACCTCCAAGAGGTGTGCCATACACCACGACCTCCTATCCCCCCCCTTCCTCCCCTCACACCATTCCCTTATTCCCCTATCTGCCCCTTGCATTAGATCAACTACTGCCTTCAAATTAGAATTAAGTACATTGGATTCCTGGTTCTCCATTCTTGTGATGCTTTACTAAAAAGAATGTGTTCCATCTCCATCTAGGTTAATACAAAAGATGTAAAGTCACTATCATTTTAAAAGGCTGAATGATATTCCATGATATACATATAGCACAGCTTGTTAATCTATTCTTAGGTGAGTGGGCATCACCACATTTTGGAAATTATATATTGAGCTGCAATAAACAGTCTAGTGCAAATGTCCTTATGATAAAAGGATTTTTTTTTTCTTCTGGATAGATGCCTAGTAATGGGATTGCAGGGTGAAATGGGAGGTCTAATTTGAGTTCTTTGAGGATTCTCCATACTTCCTTCCATAAAGGTTGTATTAGTTTGCAGTCCCACCAGCAGTGTAAAAGTGTTCCCTTCTCTCCACATCCATGCCAGCATCTGCAGCTTTGAGACTTTGTGATGTGGGCCATTCTCATTGGGGTTAGGTGGTATCTCAGGGTGGTTTTGATTTGATAGTA
>CAUYQV010051665.1:0-25621 GCA_963574575.1 Galagoides demidoff | reverse complement strand
AAAAAAAAAAAATGGATGGAGGAAATAGGTAAATAACCAAAAAGATTGTCCCTGAGCAGAGGTTCCAGCTCCTAATGGCTTTACAGTAAGTTCTAGTTGCACTTCAGAAAACCGATTAATTTTCGACCTCAGTGTAAGGATGGTCATATTTATGGTGAAATAATAGAAAAATTATTAAGTCATAGTTTTTTTTTTTTTTTTTTTTTGGGTCGGAGCCTCAAGCTATCCCCCTGGGGTGGGTGCCATGGCATAACAGCGCACAGCAACCTCGTACTCCTGGGCTCAAGCGAGTCTCCTGCCTCCGCCTCCCAAGTAGCTGGGACCACAGGCGCCCGCCACAATGCCCAGCCATTTTTTGGTTGCAGCCATCACTGTTGTTTGGCGGGCCGGGCTGGGGATTCAAACCCGCCACCTCAGGTGTACGTGGCTGGCGCCTTAGCTGATTGAGCCACAGGCGCCGAGCCAAGTCATAGTTTTTTAACAAGGATTACAATCTCTCTGCCTGCTTTCTCTCTCCCCAGCTCCCCATCCCTGTCGATTTGTTTCAATAAATCACTGAGGAACTCAACAGACCAAAAGGAAATATAAGGTCTCTTTACATTTCCCCAGCTCCCTGTTTTTTAGAGTTCCTTCCTTTAA
Source organism: Galagoides demidoff (assembly GCA_963574575.1). Classification (NCBI taxonomy): domain Eukaryota; kingdom Metazoa; phylum Chordata; class Mammalia; order Primates; family Galagidae; genus Galagoides; species Galagoides demidoff. Next base: position 24,982 of record CAUYQV010051665.1, on the reverse strand, counting down.
GCCTCGAGCTATTCCTGAGTGCTGTGGACGAACTATAGCACCTGGGAAAATATCTGTCTTCAAACTTGCTGGAGGAAAACCGGACACAGGGGTCACGTTCACAGCCCCTTGTGAGTTCAGCTGTGGTTACCTCCCACCCCTAAAGCTCAGCTCAGCCGCAGTCTTCCCGTCTTCCTGCAGGATGCCCTGCCAGCCCCTGCTCTGCTCTCTTCCCTCTCTCTAATATAAATAAATTTATATTTTTATATGCTAATCTTGGCCTAGAGAAATCCTCTTTTTTTTTTTTTTGAGATAGAGTCTCATTATTTTGCCCTTGGCAGAACCTACTAGAGAAATTCTTTTCTCATCTTGAGCTCACCATCAACTGAGCAACTCTGCTTTTTTTTCACACCTATCACTCAGCAAACTCATTTCTTATATGTAGAAAATGGTGGAAAGTGCCTCACCTCATTTTAAGGGGTTAGCATAATCTTGTAACAAAACTGGACAAGATTCCCTAGGGAAGATAAAACTACAGGTTGCCCTCTCTTATAAGCAGTAGTATAAAAATTAAATGAAATGTTAATAAAATAAATCCAGGCTTGGTGCCTGTGGCTCAAGTGGCTAAGGCACCAGCCACATACACCTAAGGTGGCGGGTTCAAATCCAGCCCAAGCCTGCCAAACAACAATGATGGCTGCAACCAAAAAAGTAGCCAGGCGTTGTGGCGGGCGCCTGTGGTCCCAGCTACTTGGGAGGCGGAGGCAGGAGACTCGCTTGAGCCCAGGAGTACGAGGTTGCTGTGAGCTGTGATGCCATGGCACTCTACCCATGGGGATAGCTTGAGGATCTGTCTCAAAAATAAATAAATAAATACATAAAATAAAATAAAATAAATCCAGGAGTACAATGAAAGAATATTACATCATGGCCAATAGATGTTTACAACCAAAATAATAAAAACTACGAACAGCAAACACTTACAGAGTGGTCATTAGGCCCTGTTCTAAGGGCTTTACAGAGATTAACATATTTAATCATGGCATCTTGACGCACAGAGAAGGCAAGGAACTAGCTGAATGACACACAGCTGGTTAAGTGGTAGAGCCTAGAATTTAGTCTGGACAGGCTTCCAACTGTGCTCTCAGCTACCTCACTCTGCTGCCACTTGAGGTCAACAGATTAGAAAAATAAATGATGTAATTAACCATAGATTAAAGCAGAAAAATATGATTATCGCAGATGCAGAAAAAGCATTCAGTAAAACTGAGCAACCCTTCAAAGATAAAATTGCGCTCTCAGAAGGGAGTTTCCCTAACAGGTTGAGGTCTCTATCAGAATCCTTAGTGAACCCCACTCTTACTGGTTGTCATGACAACTGTCACACATAGTAATTGTTTAAGATAAAAAGGCCCAAGAGTTTGCTATGAGCTATGATGCCAGGGCACTCTATCCAGGGTGACAAAATGAGACTCTGTCTCAAAAAGAAGAAAAAAAAAAGGGCCAGAGTTCTCCAGGTGTTTAACTTTGCTGCCGGGGGCGGGGGGAGGGAGGGCGGGGGCGCGGAGTCCTACTTCCAAGGTGCCTCTGGGCACTTGGAGCAAGCCAAGCCCAGATCAGAGATCACACTGGGCAATTGGAATTTTATATCCTCCAATGACAACTACCTATACACCCAGTTTGCAAACAGGCCCTTTGGAAGCTAACGATACATTCCTATTCTGCTCATGCCTGTAATCCTAGCACTCTGGGAGGCCTAGACAGGGGAATCCTTGAGTCCAGGAGACTGAGGAGCACTCTACCCAGGGCGACAGAGTAAGACTTGATCTCAAAAAAGAAAAGAAAAGAAAATGTAATCAGAAAAGGTGATAAAAACACAAATACACCATGTAAAATTCCTGCAATAAAGATGTGCAGAATTCTAGGCTCGTGCCCGTAGAACAGGGGTTACGGCACCAGCCACATACACTGATGATGGTGGGTTTGAACCCGGCCCAGGCCAGCTAACAACAATGACAACTGCAACAAAAGCTGGGCATTGTGGCAGGCGCCTGTAGTCCCAGCTACTTGGGAGGCTGAGGCAAAAGAATTGCCTAAGGCCAAGAGTTTGAGGCTGCTGTGAGCTGTGATGCCATGGCACTCTACCAAGGGTGATAAAGTGAGACTCTGTCTCAAAATTAAAAAAAAAATTCTAAATGTTAATGAATGACCTAAAAGGTCTGAAAAAATGAAAGTGACTCATTTTCTGAGAGTGGCTGTAGCCCTGGATGGGGAGACTCAGTTGTGTAAGGAGGTAGGTCTTTGAGTTAGTCTGCAGTCTTGTGCTCTTAGTTAAACACTCTCAGGGCATTTGCTATGTCGGGCACTTCCCTGAGCACTGTACAAGTTCCTCATTTATTTTCATTGATAACCTTGACCAGACTCCTTCAGGGTATATGTTATCCTCATTGTCTTCTTGAGGAGTCTGAGGCCCCGGTCATAAAAACTCACAGCTAATAAGTAGTGAAAACAGGATTTTGAATCCAGGCTCTTAAGCTTGAAGCACTGGTATCACTGGCAGGTAATCATGCTTCTGAATCTATTTGTATCAACATAGACTAATCTCAAAAACATAGTGTTCAATGAAAAAGAGCAAGGCAAAGATTCATGTCACAGAAAAATACCATTACTGCAAATAGGCACCAACCAGTCACATTTTTCTGTGGCTAAGTATATGCACAAGTAACAGTCTTTAGAAAAAAAAAAAAGATTGGGAGATAATATCAGATTCTAGGGCAGTGGGGAGGGAGTTTGTAGTTTTTCCTGTAAAGGTTTTTAATTCGGATCAGCATATTCATATTCTAAGTTTGCACCTAGAAAACAGTGCAAACAAGCAAAATGTAATGGGACTGTCAGGATGCTAAAAATATGTCACTACTTTCCTCTTGCTTTTTCATATTTTTTCAATTTCCAACAAAGAAAAAAATTGATTATTTTTCATTTTCCAAATAAAAAATTCCATTACAATATTGCATAAGCAACAATCTTGAGAAGCCCTGTGCTGGGGGTTGAAAAAGAGAGATCTGATCATGCCTTACTCACACTGGGCCTATGATAACAGTTGCTCAAGATACTTGCCCAGGATCATCAAAGAAAGCTTGCAGGAGGTGTGTGTGTGTGTGTGTGTGTGTGTGTCATCCAAAGGGTTCCTCAGGAAGAGTAGGAGGAAGGGGAGGAAGACAGATCCTCTGGTGCAAACCTGGGTGTAAACAACGAGGCACCTTTGATGCCACCCAGTCTGGGCTGGACTCTGGTAGGGGAAGCAGATACATGGATGGTGACAGAGGATGGGACAGGTGCTGAGACGAAGTGAAAGCCAGGACCTGTGATGCCACCAAGGAGACGTCCTTGGAGGTGACACTGAAGTGGACTTTCTTCTTTGCTTGGGGAGCCTGGTAAACAGGTGCTCTTGTGGGTAGAGAACAAGTCGGGGATTTGTCATTGGGCCTCTGGGTGGCCTGCGAGAGTTCTGGCAGCTGGGCCATCCTGGGCAGGCCCATCAGCACTGCTGATACACTGTCTGCTTCTGAAAATAGGGGTGGCTCGTTCTCATCCCCTGGGTTATCAGAAGATTAGAGAGATAACACATGGCAAGTGCTTGGCACAGAGCCTGGCACTGGATCAATGGGAGAACTGCCCTCGTTCTTGTTTCCTGTCACCCTATGCCCAGCCACCTCGTGTCCCTAACATCTCTCAGCCTGTGTTCCCTTGACCCAGTTAAAGAGAGATGAGGGGACGGCACCTGTGGCTCAGTGAGCAGGGCACCGGCGCCATATACTGAGGGTGGCAGGTTTGAACCTGGCCCCAGCCAAACTGTAACAAACATGGCACTCTACTGAGGGCAACAAAGTGAGACTCTGTCTTTTTTTTTTTTTTTTTTTGAGGCGGAGCCTCAAGCTATCCCCCTGGGTAGAGTGCCATGGCATCATAGCTCATAGCAACCTCCAACTTCTGGGCTCAAGTGAGTCTCCTGCCTCTGCCTCCCAAGTAGCTGGGACCACAGGCGCCCGCCACAACGCCTGGCCATTTTTGATTGCAGCCATCATTGTTGTTTGGCGGGCCCGGGCTGGGAATTCGAACCCGCCACCTTAGGTGTACGTGGCTGGCGCCTTTAGCAGATTGAGCCACAGGCGCCGAGACTCTGTCTTTAAAAAAATAATAATAATAAAATAAGATAAAGAGAGATGAGGAAGAAATCCCTTCCCGGGCTCCATCCCTCCCCCTTCTCCCACCGCAAAGGGAGGGATCCATGGACTCAGGTCTGAGCCCTGGATTAGCTGTGTAATCCCCAGCTCTGCCTGGCAATCTCTTTCCCTGCCCAGGAGAGGAGGCCTGGGGCTGGGAGCCAGGACTCCTGAGCTCTGGGCCTGGTACGGCCCTACACTTCTGGGAAACCTCAGGGTGGAAAGGCTCTTGGTGCCTCTCTTGGGAACGCCACTGACATCTTTAGGACTGTCACAGGCATGTCTGTTGTTCTGTGGGTTTACCATGTGTGGGTATGCTGAGAAGGAAGAAATCCCTGGAATTTGAGTCCACCACTCAGCAGCTTCATGCCCTTGAACAAGAGACAAAATTCCCCTGAGCGTTAATTTTTTTCAGGTATAAAACAGAGTGAACACCATCTGGGGCTGCTGTGGGAGTATATGAGAAAGCCGTGCAAATGAGTTTTGTAAATAGCACATCTTAGATTAGAAAGTGTGATTGCAGCATGAGAGAATAGAGATGGCTGGAAGATCGAGCTGGAGAGAGAAGGCCAAAAAGGTCACTCATCACTGGCACCAGAACCAGGGAGTTCTAGGGAACTGAAAAAGACCAGAGGTCATCAGGCTTCCAAGACCTGAGAGGCAAAGGACAGAGAACCTCCTCAGGTCAGAGAAAACCAAATGAGGGGGACAGCCACACAAACACCCTAAAACCTACTGAGGCCAGAAAAGGGGAGTGGATCACGGCAGTCAGTGGCCTGGGCGTGATGATCTTGATGGAGGAGATCGTGGAGCTTTTTTTTTTTTTTTTTTTTGATACGGAGCCTCAAGCTATCCCCCTGGGTAGAGTGCTATGGCATCACAGCTCACAGCAACCTCCTACTCCTGGGCTCAAGCGAGTCTCCTGCCTCCGCCTCCCAAGTAGCTGGGACACAGACGCCTGCCACAATGCCCGGCCACTTTTTGGTTGTAGCCGTCATTGTTTTTTGGCGGGTCTGGGCTGGGGATTCGAACCCACCCCCTTAGGTGTATGTGGCTGGCGTCCTAGCCGATTGAGCCACAGGCGCCGAGCCTATCGTGGAGCTCTTAATTGGCGGACTAGTGCCTGATTACGAAGGCAGTAGAGGCCATTCCAGGATTTTGAGCAGAAGAGCAAAGTGCTAGATTCTCCTGACAAGGGTTGGGAGGGCTCAGAAGCTCCCAGCAAGAGAATACCCGACCGCTGACGCTCTCCTAGCTCTCTGCTTTATCCAAGCCTAAGACGCACTTCCTCCAAATAGACCTCCAGGAACAATCCCCGCCTGCCTTGGAGTCGCCCTGCTCTCTGTGGCTAATTAGCACACGGATGCCCAGGGGACGCTCACAGTTTGGCCAGGTTCCATGTGGGACGGAATAATCACAACGTAGTTGAGGATCGGGCTGTAACCTGCCTGATTGTACAGGTGCACACCGAACGCAGAACCTATAGAAAATAGAACACGCTAGGACGCAGCAGAAGGCGACAAGAGAAGTTTGCTTACTCGGGACTTGGGAGCCAGTGGGCAAAGGCAAAGAAGCCGAGCGGGTGAACAAGGGAGCCAATGAGCTGAGGGATCAACCAGTTAGTAAAAGCCAGCCCCACTGAGGGAGGAAGAGGCCCGCGGGACTACATCTCCCAGAAGTCCCGGCGCCAGGAAGGCCGAACTCTGCCTCTGCTCCCCCGAGCGGGCGGGGCAGGGGCGGAGCGGGAGATCTGGGCTTGCTCCCGGCGCTGAGAGCGTGACGTGCTTCCTGTGCGCCGCCTAGCGTCTCTGTCGCGCAGGTTTCTCAGCCTTAGACTTGTGAAGGTGACAGCGTGAGGTGACCCAGCTGGTCCCCGCGATGCTGGCGGCACGGCGGATGCTCTGCGGGTCGCTTCCCGCGCGGGTATCTGTGCGTTTCAGCGGCAACACGGTGAGGCCCAGCCTGGCTCGGGCCAAGGGTATTTGCGGACCGGGTCTCGCCTGCCGCGCCTTTGCGCTTGCGATCTCTTGGGGCTGTAGTGCCTTTTGGAAAAGTGTCCTCTTCTCCCCAGGGCCCAGCAGGAAGGTTGCTGCTCCAGCGTGATTGTAGAAGGGGAACAGGTTCCAACGAGAAGCTGGATCCTTCCGGCACTCTGGCTCTCTGGCTTCCCTAATTTACTAGTTCTCCGACCTAGGGAGTTTTGCAGGTTATAAAGCTTCCTAGTCTTTTATTCCTTCTTTGCCATAGCCTGGCAGGGCGTAAATTCATAGCCTCATTTTGCACGAGCAGAAAATAGCCTTGGAAAGGGATGCGCATCTCCTGATTCCCCATCCAGTGCTCTACTCCCTGTAGTGGAAGAAAAGTGTTTTTAAAGTGGGAATCTGGAAGTCAGGGCCCCTTTATCTGGGTTGCTCTCCACTGGGTACTGTGGAATTGCAGTCCCCACTTCTGCTCAGTTTTATCCCAGGTGGACCCCCTCTATCAGCTTTGTGTCTCAGCCTTGGAGAGCCATTTCTTTTCCATCAGTAAATTCATGTTGTCTCCTCAACAGAGTTAGTAAGATAAAGCACTTGGCCTAATCAAGCTTTGGTTCCGCAGGAGAGCCACACAAGTAAATAGGCATGCCATCACACTGGGAGTGGGAAGGCAGTATGGTGCTGTGATTCAAGTGTGGACTTTGGGCATGGACAGACCTGAGCTCAAATTCTATCTGCTGCTTTTGACTGTGTGGCTTTCCGTGAGTTCCTTTTGCTCTGAGCTTTAGTGTCATCTTCTATAAAATGGAGGAAATCGTTCCTATCTTATAGTTGTTGGGATGAAATGGAATTTTAGATATAAAATGCTTAATCTAGTACCTGCCAACCCAAAAGTGCTAACTAAGTGATGGTGGTAGTTATGATGCTACAAAGAGTTTCAAAGCTTAGGCATTTCCCCTATCCTTAGCCCAGCCACTCCTAATAGGGGAACCCAAGAGTCTGTAGCAGTGATTTTCAGCCGGTGTGCTGTGGAAATTTTTTTTTCTTTCTTTCTTTTTTTTTGAGACAGAGCCTCAAGCTATCCCCTGGGTAGAGTGCCATGGCATCACAGCTCATAGCAACCTCCAACTCCTGGGCTCAAGCGAGTCTCCTGCCTCAGCCTCCCAGGTAGCTGGGACCACAGGCATCCGCCACAACGCCCAGCTATTTTTTGGTAGCAGCTGTCATTGTTGTTTTTGGCAGGCCCAGGCTGGATTCGAACCCGCCGCCTTAGGTGTATGTGGCTGGCGCCTTAGCCACTTGAGCCACTGGCACCGAGCCTTTTCTTTTTTTTTTTTTTTTAGAGACAGAGTCTCACTTTATTGTCCTCAGTAGAGTGCTGTGGTGTCACAGCTCAGAGCAACCTCCAACTCCTGGGCTTAGGCCATTCTCTTGCCTCAGCCTCCCAAGTAGCTGGGACTACAGGCACCCACCACAATGCCCAGCTACTTTTTGTTGCAGTTTGGCTGGGGCCAGGTTTGAACCTGCCACCCTCGGTATATGGGGCTGGTGCTGGACTCGCTGAGCCACAGGTGCCTGCTGTGGAAATTTTTAATGATCATTAATTTAAATATTTTTGGAAGTTCAAAGCACAGTAAGTATATTATTTTTTTATTCTTTTTATTTTTTTTCTTGAGACAGAGTCTCATTCTGTCACTCTGGGTAGAGTGCTGTGGCATCATAGCTCACAGCAACTCAAACTCTTGGGCTCAAGAGATCCTCTTGCCTCAGCCTTCTGAGTAGCTGGGACTACAGATGCCCACCACAGTGCCTAGCTAGTTTTTCTATTTTTAGTAGAGATAGGGTCTCACTCTTGTGTAGGCTGGTTTGAGACTCCTGAGCTCAAGCAATCCACCTGCCTCAACTTCCCAAAGGGTTAGGATTACAGGCATGAGCCACCACACCTTACTCTTTTTTTTCTGATAAACATAATTTAAGTGTGTCATGGAAGTTTAACTATAGATTCAAGGGTGCTGTGAGATAAAAAAAGGTTGAAAAACACTGGTCTATACCATCTAACCCAATCCCTCATGACTTCAGAACATTGTTGGGCCTCCTGACTCTCTGCTCTCCCCAGACAGCACCCAAGAAAACTTCATTTGGTTCACTGAAAGATGAAGACCGGATCTTTACCAACCTATATGGCCGCCATGATTGGAGGTGAGATAGTGTTTTTAATCTGATGGGTTCTAGAGTAATGCCCTCCCTTCACTGCCTACCCCACTCTATCCAGGCTGAAAGGTGCCCTGAGTCGAGGTGACTGGTATAAGACAAAAGAGATCCTACTGAAGGGGCCCGACTGGATCTTGGGTGAGATCAAGACATCAGGCTTGCGGGGCCGTGGAGGCGCTGGCTTCCCTACTGGCCTCAAGTGGAGCTTCATGAATAAGCCTTCAGATGGCAGGTATGTGTATGGAGATAGAGAAGTGGTTGCAGGAGAGACTGTGAGGTAGCTGGGGCTTGCCTGGACTTTTGGGCTCTTTCCTTAGAAACATGAACAAGGTAGGAGAATATTCCCAGGCTTCAACGGATGGGATTTGTATTTTTCTCTAGAATTCCTCAGGGGAGACTTGTGAGGCAGACTCAACACAAGACTGAGTCAGGCAGACTTAGTTAAAAAACTAGCTCTGCCTTCTAATCAGCACTTTGGGTAATCTCCTGGCCTTTTTGAAGCTTAGGTTTCTCTTTTGTAAATGGATATAGTGATATTCAGGGATTAAAGAGATTGTACAGCTTTTGGCTGTTATTTTGGTTGGCATACAGGAAGCAAATAATAAGTGTCAGTGACTTTACCTCCTTTTGGCCCCAGAGATGTGGTGGTTAAGAAAGGTTCTTTGTGACCAAGAGCAGAATCTGGTTCTCAGGGGAAAGCACAGGGAGAGATGTTTGGACTGAGCAGAACAAAGACCGTCTTGTGGTCGTAGCCACCCAAAGATGGAATAGGCAGTGAGCACCCTGTCATTGGTGGTGAGCAAGCAGAGCCCCTGGGAACATGTTGGGAGGCCAAAGAGGGATCTACTGTTGGAGGAGATATCCTTGAGACCTCCCTGGGTGGAGTGGGGTGGCATGTAGTTGAGGTCCCAGTTCTGATGGCCCACTAGCCTGTCTGAACTGTGGATCCCCACAGACCTAAGTACCTGGTGGTGAATGCAGATGAGGGGGAGCCTGGCACCTGCAAAGACCGGGAGATCATGCGTCACGACCCTCACAAGCTGGTGGAAGGCTGCCTGGTCGGGGGCCGGGCCATGGGTGCCCGAGCCGCCTACATTTATATCCGAGGAGAATTCTACAATGAGGCCTCCAATCTGCAGGTGGGCAGGGAGGAGCATCAGGAGGTAGAGGGTACTTGGTGTGCACTCATGCAGACCCTTACCCAGCACAGTTGTTAGATGTTGGCACCTGCTCTATTGGGTTGAACTGGGAGGGCAGTCACTATGCTGTGTGCATGTGTCCTGGATGGGACTTGGCACACAAAGCCTCCTCTCTCTGCTCTTTGTGTCTCAGAGCCTCGTCCTGGGAGACCATCAAGGCTTCATGACTCCTGAAGTTACAGGCAGGGAACTCACATCTTTGTTCTGCAGGTGGCCATCCGAGAGGCCTACGAGGCAGGTCTGATTGGCAAGAATGCATGTGGCTCCGAGTATGATTTTGATGTGTTTGTGGTGCGCGGGGCCGGGGCCTACATCTGTGGAGAGGAGACAGCGCTCATCGAGTCCATTGAGGGCAAGCAGGGGAAGCCCCGCCTAAAGCCTCCCTTCCCTGCGGATGTAGGTAAGATTTGGTCTGACCCTGGGCCTCATCTTGGGTCCTGCCCACGTCCTGTGTAATCTGGGATCTGGCTAAGTCCTCCCTGGATTGTCCCTGGGCACTTCTCAGTGCCGTCTGGGCTAGGACTAGATACAGAGAGGAGGGTGGTAGCAGCACATAGGCTGCAGTGGTGCTTCCTGTAGTCCCTTGTCCTGCCTTAGCCCCCGTCACACACCAAGGCCCCCTCCAGGCTAGTCTATGGCTCCACCTACACAGTACCTGTCCTGAGATCTAGGGGCTTGGTGGTGAACAAGGCACTTGTTCCAGCAGGGGACAAGAATGATAATGGGATAGAAGAGCAGGTGCTCTCTGCCATGGGAGCAGGAAACCTGCCCCTGACCCCTGGCAGCCACCAGTTTCTCTTCCCATTTCCCTAAAGGAGTGTTTGGCTGCCCCACAACTGTGGCCAACGTAGAGACAGTAGCCGTGTCCCCCACTATTTGCCGCCGTGGGGGTACATGGTTTGCTGGTTTCGGCCGGGAGCGCAACTCAGGCACCAAACTATTCAATATCTCTGGCCATGTCAACCACCCTTGCACTGTGGAGGAGGAGATGTCTGTGCCATTGAAGGAACTGATTGAGAAGCACGCTGGTGAGGCTGGGCCAGCTGGACGGGAGCAGGGCAGGGTTTTAGTGGAGACAGATGGGGTGGGAGAGCCTCAGGAGCTGGGGCCAGACCCAGGGACTGACACAGTCCTGGGCTTAGGACTAGGCAGGTGTGCTGGCCCCAGCCCTGACCATCTATCCTTTTGGGGACTGACTTGGGGGCCCCAGGAGGTGTCACAGGTGGCTGGGACAACCTCCTTGCTGTGATCCCTGGTGGCTCATCCACTCCACTGATCCCCAAGTCTGTGTGTGAGACAGTACTGATGGATTTTGACGCACTGGTGCAGGCACAGACGGGCCTGGGCACAGCCGCAGTGATCGTCATGGATCGTTCAGTAAGGACTGGCCCACATGCCCTACCTAGTCTCTGCCTTCTTCCAGCTTGGGTACTGAGGCTCCCAGGGCCCTTCGTAAACCCTCTTGCCAACTCTTTGGTCCCATTCCTGCAGCCTAAGATCCAAGTGAAGTGGGAGAGGAAGGAGCAAGGCTGCTGTGGGGGAGAAGGTGCCTGGAGCCTGGGCAGCACAGGACGCCCAGGGCTAAAGGAGGCCAGAATGCTGGATAGCCTAGGAGGATCCACTGGGACTGTGGGAGTGGGTGCTTCTGGGGGCTGAGGCCCAGGCTTTTGTCTGGCCTTGAGCGCCTGGTCACTGCCTCTTATCACCCAGACAGACATTGTGAAAGCCATCGCCCGCCTCATTGAGTTCTACAAGCATGAGAGCTGTGGCCAGTGCACCCCATGCCGTGAGGGTGAGCATTTGCTATGGCTTCACTTAACCCCTACCCTTCCATGCAGCCAGCACCCAAGTGTTGTCCCTCAGGCTCCTGGGGAAATGCTCAGGCCCTCTCTTGCGGCTGTGGCTGCAGGTGTGGATTGGATGAACAAGGTGATGGCCCGCTTCGTGAAGGGGGATGCCCGGCCAGCCGAGATCGACTCCTTGTGGGAGATCAGCAAGCAGATAGAGGGCCACACCATTTGTGCTCTGGGCGACGGAGCTGCCTGGCCCGTGCAGGTACTCACTGCCCAGCCATGTGGTACTAATGTAGAGGGTGCTGAGAGCCCTGGGTGTTGGGGGATTTTGGACTCTGCCTTAAACAGTATCTTGCTTCCCCCACACAGGGTCTGATCCGCCACTTCCGGCCGGAGCTTGAGGAGCGGATGCAGCGGTTTGCCCAGCAGCACCAGGCCCGGCAAGCCGCCTCCTGAGCCCACCACTCTGGCCTGATGCCTTGTGTCCATCTGTCTAGAGTACTGGACAGTAAAGCAAGTGCTGCCCACACTCCCATTGCAGCTTCTCTGTGACTTTGCTCTTTACCCTGCTACCTTTGGCCCACTACTTATGGAAGCCTGTTCTCAGACGTGGCATGCCTTTTGGAGGTCTCCACCTTGGTCTTTTGGGAGTCGGTGAATCAGTCCTAGACTGTCCTGAGCAGTAGTCCTTGAGTGGAGGAGACAGAGTGGAGTGGGGGACTGGGAGGGCTGTGCCTGGTCGCTGCTAAGGCCTGAGGCCTGGTACAGCACAGGCCCCACAGTGGGTGGGAGATGGAGAATGGGGCCCAGGCTGGCCCAAAGCCAGAGAAGAGATACACTCTTGTGTGGTTTCACGGACTTGTTTATTTAAGCTTCGTGATTTTGGGTGGGGTGAACGTGAAAGAGGGGAGACTGGAAACACCCATTTGACTGGGGGGCTGGGCACAGTGGGTGGTGAGGCAGCCCCTGGGCTCTACCAGTTCCATGGGAACATTGTGGGCAGCTGTGGGGAGGAGTTGCAAGCGGGGCCCAGTGGGCTAGTCACTGAGCTGGAGGGGTGTGCTGTCCAGCGGGTGCCACATCTCCAGCCGGCAGTTGCTGTGCCCCAGGCACTCACGCCAGTGCCGCAGGCGCTCCCCACTAGCACAGCTGCTCAGCTGCACCCCGCCTGCCATGGGAGATGGGTCAGGAGCAACTGGGAGCCCTTGAGCTCCCACCCTAGTTCCCTGTGTTCTACTCACCGATGAAGTCATTGGCGGTGCCCAGGTCATAGTCCCACACAGATACCAGAAGTGTCTTCTGGGCCAGCTCCTCCCGAGGGCCAGCATAGAAGAATTCCTCCAGGGAGAGGAGCAGAGAGGCAGAAAGGAGGAGGCCTAGGGTCCCCCACTGCTCAGGAAACAGGCCCTGGCAGGGGGAGGCCTGTCAAGGCCAGAGTTGGCTGGGACTTACCCCACCTGGCTCACCTCATTGAACTCGGGGTTCAGGGTCTTCTTCCGAACACTAGTCTTATATTTAGATTTCTTTCCCTCATTTGGATGCAGGAAACTGGGAAGGATGGGCACATTAGATGTGGCCCTGGAGAGGTGAGGGACTGCCTCCCTGGCCTTACTGTCCACCTGCCCACCCCTGTTCACACTCACAGGCGGACGAAGGGGTCGGAGTAGCCATTGGTATCCATGGGGGCCAGGTGAGCACAGCGCAGTACACCCACCAGCAGGCCACCCTGCTGTGAGCTGTAGCACAGCGACAGCAGGATGCGCCCGCGCTCCTCCCCAGCCACCTCTGTCTCCACCTCCTGCAAGTATATGCTGCAGTCAGCCCCCACCCAGCCCAAAACGACCTGCACCAGTGTCTGGGCAACAAATGGCAAAGCTCAAGTTGGCTGCAAAGAAACCAGTGGCCAATAATTTAATTTCCCAATAAAGCCCCTTGCCGGGCACCCTGGAAGGACCTTCCCTTAAGAGCCGGCTATACCTTCTGGGACCTGAAAAGGGGAGGGGCTTGCTCAGGCCAGGAGACTGGTCAGTTCAGCATGTCTCTGCACAATGGGGAAGGGAGCTGATGGTTTCTGACCTGCCAGGAGCTTCGTTGTGACCTACCATCAAATGCCTATAACCACCACCCCTCTGCAGGGCAAGCCTCACAGCACAGAAGCAGCTCTGAGAGGCTGGTCTCCACCCAAAGATAATGGCTTTTGCCACACCCTGGGCCTGGGGTGTTCCCAAATGGACTCAGGGAGGGTGCCGCCTGGGAAGAACGTGCTTCTTCCTACCCTTGGAGTCTAATTCAGTTTGCAGAGCCTGTGCACCATACTCACAGCCAGTTCACAGAAGTGTTGTGAGCACCTCCCACATGCCGTGGCACTGTTGGGGTGGGGGGGCTGGAACAGGAGGTGGGTGTTGCAGGGTGCTCGGGGGTGTCCCCTGGGCAAAGTGGCCTGCCTGTGCCACCTCTATGGGGACTCACCTGTCTGGGTTTAGCTGATGGGCAGCTGCAGCAACTTGTAGCTCCACTAGGGGACAGGGCACCTGGCCTTTTGTTCAGAGAGGAGGTGGGGACGGCATTGCCCTTAGCCCCTTGGAGGGTTCCCCTTTCCCACTGGGCCACAGGAGTCGGGCAAGGTCTTTGGTCTCTAGTGGTGGCACCTACACTGACCCTGGGACACATCTCAGCCACGGAGCCCAATCTGTTCTTGGACCTTGCCCAGCCTTCCCACCGGGCACCCTGGACAAACGCTATCATTTTCAGCCTCTGCCTCGAGGTTGCTCAGGTCTCAGCAAGGGAGTCACCTTCACTGTGCCCAGCCTCTGGGGCCCAGGCTGTTCCCCAAGCCTATGAGGGAAATGGCCTCAAGTTCTTCCAAGCCTGCCTGGGCCTAGACCCTGCTCCGACACCTATGGACCAGCCTGCTTCACTTCAGCCTGAGCTGTCACAGAACTGCCCCCTGGCCCTGCTCAGCCCAGCTGTCCTACCCACCTCTTCATACAGGGACATGCCACGGGCTGTGTCCAGGCTCTTGGGCCTCTTGGTCTGAAGGAGCAAAGGGCCCAGTCATCTTGGCTGGACACTGCCCAGCTCCCTCCCCTGCCCCTCTGCTCTTCAGCCCCTCCTCCCCGCCAATCTCAGTGTTCCTGACCTCTGAACACCCACTTACCAGCCTCCGCTTCTCCAGACAGATGTCGAAGCTCCTCGCTCTGTTGGGCACCAGTTTCCTCAGGGGCACACGCAGCTCCCCTAGGGGAGGTGCCCGCCGTCGCCGAAGCCGTGGGTCCTCACACACACACAGCCTGGTGGCTGCCCAGGTCAGACCTGACCAAGTAAGCCCCATGCCCCTGCCCCGCCCCCTGTTGGCCAGGCCCAAGCCTCACCGCAGGGTCTTGCGTACAGCATCCTGGAGGGTGAAGCCATGATAGGTGAGTGTCTCCTCCCAGACAGGTCCCCTCGTTCCCCTAACGGTACGGGTCCGAAGCTGGCTGGCCTGGGGGCCAGGCAGGGGGTGTCAGAGGCTCTTAGGGCTCAGGTGCCCACCCTCCTCCCTCTGCCTTGCCTCCCTGATAGAGCCTCCATTTGCATATCCCCGCAACTGGGAACCAGGTCTTGGGGGAGGAGACAAGCAGGGCCAGGAGGGTGCGCCAGGCTGGGCGTGCAGCTAAAGGGCAGCAACCGGGGCCTGGGGCTTGCCTTCACCTTGCTGGCTCCTGGCAGTAAGTTGGCTTTGACATAGGTGTCCACAGAGCCTGAGGCTGGTGCCTTGAGGCCCTGGAGACAGACAGTGGATGCAGGATGATGACCTGTGGCCCAGCCCTTTGTCCCAGGGACCCCCAGCCCCAGCCTCACCTTGGCACGATGAGCTGTACAGTGCAGGGCACTGTTGTCCGCATCAAAAAGAAGTGTGAACTCCAGGGTGCCCAGTGCAGCTAAGGGCAGGTGGCAGGCATCAGTTCAACCTGCCCCCTCCTGCCTTGCCCCTCCACAGTCGGATGCCAAGGATGCCCCCTGCCCAGTCCTGTCTGGGCTGAGCTTGGGTGACCCCTGTCCCTGCCTTCACTCACTGCTATCGTCCGAGTCTCCCTCTGGCTCCGGGTCAGGCTTCCGCTGGGATGCAGAGTGGGTGGCCGTGGTGGTGGCTGTGATGCATGGGTTCCGGGTGCACAATGTGGACTCAGCAAAGGGGTAGAAGTGGGGGAAGTAGTCAGAAATGAGGTGGATGGGCCGGATGGGGCCTGGGCTCACATCAATGGCCATGTGCTCCTGCATGCTGACCCGCGCAGGCCTCCGGCCTGCAGCCACTGCACCCGCCATGGGGGCCTGAGCATGGGGTGGGGGCTCAGAGACACTTGCAAGGACTTGGGCTGTGGGCAGCATGCCGGGTCTCCCAGTCAGGGTCACGAAGCATTGCTGATGGTACCCAGGGGCCCTGAGGACAGAGCTGGGAGTCAAAGAGCAGGAGTGGGGACTCCAGCCTGGAGTGCTGGGGCAGGGCTTGGGGGGGGGGCGGGGAATCAAGGCAGGTTTAGGAGGGGATCTGGTGTGTCACCAGTAGTCAGCCCAGCTGGGCTCCTTACCCTGTGGAGCTACTCTGCACACTTGGGTTGCTGCGGTGCTGGGAGTGCTGAGGTGACTCAGTGAGCAAAAGTGACCCAAGCCAAGGTTCTGAGAGCCCAGCCTCTCTGCCCTCACCCTCTGGACCCTTGTCCAATGCTGGGCTTGGCCTCCCTCCCCCTTCTCCCCCTTCACACATAGTCACAGGGAGTTATTTTTACCACCCTCATGTGGCCCTGCTCCCAGGTGAGGAGGCTACATAGCCAGAGGTGACAAAAGGGTGGGGGTGGTGATGGGATGTGGAGGAGGAACAGGAGGTAGCTGAACAGGGCTGTGCTGTGAGCAGGTGAGGGGAGAGGTCCTTGGGGTAGAGGCCAGTTTAAGCTTTGAAACCATGAATCAGAGCAATTTCATCCCTTCACCACCCCTATCATCCCACCTGCCTTGGAATAAAATCCTAACCCATTGGTGAAGCATGTCCCTTTGTTTCTTCATCAAGGAGTGTCCCCTTGGCACCTCGGGGTGCCCTGTGTGGTGAGGTCTTCCCCAGCTCCTATGTTGCTCCTTTTGGCTTCCTTGACACCCAGCCCAGCTTGGCCATTCCTGCACACCTTTGGTTTCTAGGTCACCATGGGAAATTGGCTGGTTTCAACTGCCCAAAATTCTCTCTGCTCTCTCCTTCCCAGTTCCTTTTTTTTCTTTTAGTATTTTTAATTGACAAATAATAACAACCCATATTTATGGATTACCATGTGATGTTTTGATATATGTGTACATTGTAGAAAGATTAAATAAGCTAATTAACATCTATCACCTTACCCACTTATCACTTATTGTGATAAGATTGTTTAAAATCTACTTTTTAAGGAACTTTGCAATATCCATTATTATTAGTATTATTAGCTAAGGTGGCCATGCTGTGCAGCAGGTCACTAGGGCTTCTTCCTCCTGTCTGACTGAAACTTTGTGCCCTGGGAGCCATACCGCCCCTCTCCCCATCCCCAAACCTGGCCCCAGCCTCTGGTAACCAACATTATACTTTTTTTTTTTTTTGAGACAGAGTCTAACTATGTCACCCTCAGTAGAGTGCTGTGATGTCATAGGTCACAGCAACCTCAAACTCTTGGACTTAAGCGATTCTCTTACCTCAACCTCCCAAGTAGCTGGGACTATAGGCGCCTGCCACAACACCCAGCTATTTTTTTGTTGTTGTCATTGTTGTTTAGTAGGCCCGAGCAGGGTTCAAACCCACCAGGCTTGGTGCATGTGGCTGGCACCCTAACCACTGAGTTACAGGCACTGAGCCATTCTACTCTTTCTCTAAGTTCAGGTGGTTTAGATTCCACGTAAAAGTGAGATCACCGTGGCATCTGTCTTTCTGTGCCTGGTTTATTTCACTTAGCATAATGTCCTCCATTGTTTACCCAGGTTGTCACAGATGACAGAATCTCCTTTTAAATGCTGTATAGTATTCCATGTGTGTGCACACCACATTTTCTGTCAATGGACATTCAGGCTGCTTCCCCCTCTTGATTGTTGTGAATAATGCTGCAATGAACACAAGGCCCTTTCTTCAGTCTTTGAGTGGGCCTGGCCCAGCAAAGGTGAAGGCAGAAGTTGGGCTGCTTAGGGACAGGTCCTCAGCCCCTGGACAGCTCCGGGATGGCCAGGACGGACTGGTAGGTACTAGGTGCCAGCAGCTGTAGAGTGAACTCAGTGATGACAGCTGTGAGCCCCCACACCCGGTGTGGTCCATGCAGGAAGACAGGAAGTGTGTAGCTGAAATGGCCACCTCGGCAGAAGTGGGTATAGCCCTGATTCTGAGTCTGCAGCAGGTGGGCCAGGGGCAGCACAAATACCTCATCCACCTGCAGGCAAGAGGCAGAGAGAGAGTGGCCAAAGGACCACCTGCTGTAGCCTGCCCCCATTGGGACAGTCTGATTCTGGTTCCCCAGTGTCCCTCCACTTACCTCCTTAGGGTTGGGCCTAAGGCTCTGGAGATCTAGGGTGCCTACACCAGCAAGCACTGGAACCACGGTGGCTCTTTGCTGGGGACAGGGACAGGTAGTCAGGGAGGCATAGAATCCTTCCCTTTACTACCCTAAAATCTCCCACTTGTCATTCAAGCCCCATCTCAATCCCTGCCTGCCCCACGAAGCCTTCCCCACCCTCATCCATCAAGCTGAGTAAAGCTGGCTCACCCCTTCACCCTGGGTCACAGCCATCTCAGGACCACAGACTCCTCTGTCCCCGCCCCCAGTGGGTGTGTGCAGATGGCACAAGTGTCTGCCAGGCAGGTTCCCACCACTCCTCTGCACTTTTTGTCTGTGGGAGTCCATGACCCCTCTCCTTGTCCCTGGGGTCACTTAGCCCAGGTGAGCAGAGTGAGTGAATGGGTGGCCTTAGGGTCAGATGGCTCACCCGGTCGTACACAGGTCGCAGCAGGCCCCACACCTGCTCCTCAGACACTGCCAGGCCCAGCTCCTCCCTGGTCTCCCGCAGGGCTGTGTGCACCACGTCCTGGTCAGCTGGGTCGCACTTGCCGCCTGGGAAACTGAACGGGCACAGGGAGTCTGGTATTTGTGCTCGGGAGCCATAGAGGGGTGGGAGTGTTAGCAGTGGCAGGGGTCAGTGACCCACCTAAGCATTGCCTGCTTCTGCCCCTAGTTTGCCATGAGGCTATCATGATCCCTGGAGGCCAATTTACCTCCCTGAGTGAAGGGGGTAAGGGAGAGAGGCCCTTTGCAGCGCAGGACATGAGGTTCAGGCAGCAGGAGCAGGAAGACTCTGGTGCTCTGACACCCAAATTCTGCCTATAGTGGCTCCAAGAGCGCTGATACTGACCCTAAGGTGTCCTCAATTCCCGCTGGGGGGCGGGGCCAGAGCGGGAGGTCACAACCCCGCCTCACCCCCGCCAGCAGGGGGCCTTCTTAGAGAGGGTGACACAACTCGGAGAGAAGTCCCAACTCGAGTTGGTGTTCGTAGGGCGCTCTTCGAGGGACCTGAAGGGACATGGAGCTGACTCCTCGCCATAGCCCATGGGTGGACAGGGTCTCCCCAGACCTATTTTGCAGAGGCGGAAACCGAGGCTCGGAGAAGCCAGGCACCTCGCCCAAGGTCCCTGCTGTCTCCGGGGTTCAGCGTCCTCCCGTTGAAGGGCAAGGAGTTCCCGGCCGGTGTACCTGACGTCCCCCTTGTGCCTCCCGGCCAAGCGGCTGGACCGCAGCGTGTAGAGTAGCGCCGGGACCCCGCGCACTAAGCAGAGCGGCACTAGCACCGCGGCCGACGCGGGCTGCGCACGAAGACGGGCCGTGGCCCCCGCCAGCAACCGCCGGCAGCGCCGCTCGCCCTCCACCGAAAGGCAGTCGGGCAGCATGTCCCGCTGCGAGCAGCCGGGACACCGAGGACGCCGGGCCGGACGCGGGGAAGGGCAGGACAGCGGGCTCTCCCGCAGGGCCCCCGGAACCTGGGCGGGCTGGGGGAGGAGCCTTTCCGGAAGCCCCGCCCCATAGGCGGGGTGTTCTAAAGGCCGGGGTTCTGGGCGGGGCTGCGTGGAGCCAGAACCAGACGTTACCGCAAGATGGCAGCAAGGGGGCACCCTGGAGGCAATCGAGGAGGCAGGGAACTGAGCTTTAGTTCCAAGCGCCGGCGGAGGGGCGCGGCCCGAGGGCGTGGCCGGAAGGGGCGTGAGACTGGCAGGCTAGGTTTCCGGCAGGGGCGGACTAGGGGCGCGTGGTTGTGTGTTTTCTCCTGGTTCTGGCTCCGTCGCACTAACTCTAGCCCCAGGCCTTTGCCCTCCTTTTCTCGAAGTCCGGAGCTTTTCTTCCCTCCTGCCTTGAATCTTGAGCAGATTCCTAAGTCCCTCCTTCCATCCCCACGTTGCCCCCCGTGGTCACGCCTAACGTGGTTCTTCATTCCTCCATGGATCCTGACGATCCAGGACCAGATGACCCCCACCCTTGGATGCAACACTCAAACATGGCAGCTTTGCTCTGATTTTAAGCAGGTCCTATATACAGCAGTTTTGGTCAACACAAGGAAAGGAGCAGGACTCCAGTATCCTACCCAGGTTAAATGCAGCAATTGCCACTCCTCTGGTGTCACCACATTTACCATGATCGTGTGTGCACAGGGACGTGGACGGCACCAGATAGAGCTTTGAGATGCCTGCAGGGCTTATGTGGGGACTGGAGTTCATGAGGGCCTCCACCCTGACCCCCTGAGGACAGAAAGGCTCTGACCACTCATGCCAAATGGTTTAATGTTGAGGAGGAAAAAAGCAGGTTTAGGGGCAGTCACCCCACACTCATGGTTGCCGGGATTGGGATGTAGGAGGTCTGGTTCTAAGCCTAGCACGGCCAGAGCTTGCTGTGACTCTGAGTAGGTGCCTCTCTCTGGGCTTCCACCTACTCTCTATTCCTTGGGACAGGAAAGTTGGGGGAGGGGCGGGGGGGGGCAGAGGCTGATTCACACACCGGGTATGAGGTCCCGAGTAGAATGGCTTCTACAAGGCTTCCACAATTACTGAGAGTCCTGGCCATGTCTTAGGCACACAGTGGTGGGGGATCCCAGCCCAGGGGGGAGAGGCAGGCCTCCTTCATCCCTGTTAGCCTGGATGCTGGGGAGAGGGTATGGTAC
Source organism: Galagoides demidoff (assembly GCA_963574575.1). Lineage (NCBI taxonomy): Eukaryota > Metazoa > Chordata > Mammalia > Primates > Galagidae > Galagoides > Galagoides demidoff. The sequence goes on along the minus strand of CAUYQV010051665.1, from coordinate 4,418 downwards.
TGGGCGGGCCCTTGGGATGCCCAGATGTCTTGGGGCTCCAGGGTACAGACCCTGGTAGGTGAGGGACCTGTAGGTGGCTGTGGCCAGCAGAGCCTCAGGTGGGGGCAGCAGGTGATGGTGGAGCTGGGGAGGGGTCCTGGAGGTAGAAGCTGAAGCCCTGTTGAGGCCTGAGGAGGAAAATGCTGTGAGTACCCCAGGGCTCCCCTCACATCCTCAGCCCTCATCTTAGGCCAGCCCTGTCCCCTTCTCTGCCCTTCTTATCCCAAGTTGCCTACATCCCAGCCTTTGCCCTTGCTTTCTCTCTGCCTGGAATTTCTTCCCCACCTTCTCCCTTGGTCCAAGCCCTTCCTAGTCACCCAAGGCCCAGCTAGGGAGTCACCACCTCCAGGAAACCCTCCTGATACCTCCTACCTCTGTTCTCAGCACCTGTCCCTACCCTGTTCTCTCTGCCCTGGGCTCTATGTTGTCTTAGTAATCTCTGCCTCCCACTCGGCATCTGGGGGCTTACTGAGCTCGTGGAAGCCCCTTCATAGATGTTCTGTGGCCTTGTCCCCTTGCTTCCTGCCCACAGTGCTGGACTGAGGTCTTACCTTTCTCCCTCTCTGTGGCACTCTTTAAGAGACAAGAACTGAGGCTGCTGCGACTCCGAGCTGGGACACCAAGCAGGGGCCGTGGGGTCACAGGCCTGCAAAGGAACCAAACAGGAATGGGGAGAAGGCCAAGAGGAGGAGCCCAGGCCAGGGATCACAGGCAGACCCTGATGGTGGGGCCAGCGCAAGTCAGAGGGATGACCCTGACCCTCAGGTCAGGAGCTAAGGCCTCAAGAGATGCCTGGGGGTGGGGGCAAGGCGGGGCCACTGGGCAAAACATCAGAGACCAAACAGTACCAGGAATCCAGGTCATTCTCTCTAAAGCCCTTGGCAAAAGGGTTGCTGGCGATTTTCAGCTGGGTGATCTGCAGAGGAGAAAGTGCAATTGTGGGTTGGCTCTGAGCCAGACTCAGTCACTCGGCCCCCTGGGACCCTCCAGTCAGGAGATCCTGGGACCCAGGCTCTTTGCCCAGGAACTCTAGAGCCTGTGGCTGGGCAGGCAGGGGAAGGACTGTGGGCAGATGCCCGTGGAGAGAGGAGAGGCCTCGTGGCTCAGTCTGCACCTTCATGAAGTGGGCTGGCAGCTGGTGTATGATGAGCCAGGGCTGACCTACCCTGTGGTTCTGATATGCTGTCACTGCTGTGAACTGGGTCTCTGTGAAGATGAAGGACTTGAAGTTCTCCTGGGCATAGTGTTCACTGTCCTTGCGAGGATCCACGAAGACCACATGGAAACGGGGCTGGTAGCGGTGCATGGAGTTGAGAATGATCTGCAGGAGGGCATGGGGCAGCTGTGCAGGGCAGGGGTGCTGCAGGCTCTCTGGGGCTGCAGCCCTTCACTCCAGGCAGAGACGACCCTGGGCCTGCCACCCTCTTCCTTCAATGTCAGGGAAGGACCCGAACGTGAGTGCCTACGGTTCTGTGTCAAAGGGCCCCTTTGTGTTTTAACATCTGTGCAACTTTGCCTTCTCTCACACCCCACACCCACTGTCAGCTTTACCTCCAAAACTATTCAGAATCTGACTACCTCTGCTACTCTGCTGCCTCCATGCTGGCCAGCCCCTGTCCTCTGTCCCTTGATTTCCTTGGTTGCCTCCTGGCTGACCTCCCTGCCTCCACTTTGCCCCTCTATGCCTGCTCAACACAGCTTCCCTGGCAAACCACATCAATTGCGCCTACTTCAGACTTCCATAGCTCTCCCTCCGGCATGGTAAAAGCCAGAGTCAATCACCTTGGCCACTGGAGATGAACAATCAGCCCAGCCACCTCTAGGCTCTCTCCCCACCACCCCACGTCCCCTCCTCGATCCATATCAGTCACATAGAAGGCTCCTGGCAACTCCTCCCACTGACCCATCATTCCCTGGCCTTGGGCCTTTGCACTTGCTGTTAACTCTGGCTGGAACACTCTTCCCTGATATGCTGAGGCTCCTCCATCCTTCAGATCCATTCAAATGTCACTCATCAATTTCCTGAAAGGAACAGCCTCCCCTCCCCGTTTCTGTCATCTTCCCTAACTCTTTCTCTTTGGCAATTGCCACTGTCTGAGACCCAGTATACAGTGTCTTCTGGATTCTTGGCTTAGCATCTGCCCTGCCCCAGGATGTGAGCCCTGGGAGGGCAGGGATCTTCGTCTGACCAAGTGTCTACAGTGCTATGTTCTGGCACCTACAATGGCCCTGTGCTGGGCATTCCATATAGTGTCTCCCTCTCCCAGGGGAGGACAATATCTGCCAGAACATCCCTCACTCCCACCCACTTTCCCACCTGCCTAGACAACCCTCTTTGCCATCCAGCCAGGTGAGCTCAACCCAGCCTTGGCCATCAGCACCGGACAGAGGTGCCAACACCAAGGCCACTGGGCACTGCAGGTCTAGCCCCAGCTCCAGGCTTCATCACAGCATGGCCCAGCCTCCCCAGCCTGGCCCAGCCCCTCCCCACTGCAGCCCGGGCCTCACGTGGCCATTGTCATCCAGCAGGTTGTTGGTCAGCTTGAGCTTATCGAAGGACACGATCTGGTGCATCCACTGTGCACCCTTGGCTGGTGAGTCAGGGTGGAAGTGCACGCGGCCAGGCGTGGCCGGGTCCGCCTTGCCTGCCACCAGCCAGGCTGAGCTGTGGAAAGCGTACCTGGGGGGCAGAGCAAGGTGGTGAAGGCCACTGTTCTGGGGCCAAGCCTGGGCATGACAGGTGGGATGAAGAGGCCACCACTGACCATCACGGCCCCCCAGCCTGGTGGACATCTTACAGATGAGGAACTTGAGGCTCAGAGAATATCAGCAGGCTCTGAGCTCCCTACAGCTATACCAGGCTGGTGGGTGTCAGGATTCCCCTGCTTCCCTGGGCTAGACCACTTGGCCCACCCAGGCCAGCCCACTGCCCATGTAAGGCTGTTGCACCAGGCTTCCTCCTGACACTGGGGGCTGTTGCCCCAGGCTGAACCTCCCTGGCTCACCCTGTAGTGCAGTAGGGCCTAATCCCTGGGTCTAGCACCCGAGATCTGAGCCTGATCCTCCAGCCAGCCCCGACCTGTATCTCTTGTCATCCAGTGGGATGAAGTCCATGAGCAGGGCGTAGTCAGCCAATGTGTCCATGCCCAGGATCTTCACCTGGAAGGTGGGGAACATCCTCCTGCGGGGCGCAGGTACTCAGTGGCCTGGACACGGATGCAGCCCTGGCCCCTTCCCTGCCCCCACTGCCCACACCTGCCCGCCTTGGTGACAATCATCTCCGTGCCCAGCTGGTTGAATTCCTCCCAGAGAGGCCTCATCTCCAGCTGAACTGTCACATTGGACACACGCGGGTTCTTGGGGCCCTGCCCACTAGGCCCAGTCACAGTGTGGGTCCCAGTGGAGCTGGCACAAGGGCCTGATGGGAACGGCGTCCCCACTGGGGGCTCCCAGCTGGAGCTGGCCATGGGCAGAGTGCAGGTCTCTGAAGGTACAAGTACACCAAGGCTGGCAGACAGGAAGCCTGGGGAGAGAGGACAAAAGCATGGGCCCCTGACTGCCTCAACCTCCACCACTCATCTAGCCAGCTCTCATCCTTCAGGCTGCCCTTACATGCCTCCTTCTCCAAGAAGCCCTCCCTGACTGCCATCTGTGTTTCCTGGTACTCTACCCCTCAGCATCACTCCACGAGGCAGATGCACCTGTGTTCCCGTGGCGCCCTACCCCTCAGCATCACTCCACGAGGCAAATGCTCATTTAAAGTCTTTTTCCCAGCAAGTTCTTGAGGGTGATGACAGAGAATTTTTGAGCCATCCTGTGGCTATGTGGCCTTGAGGACATTGTTTCACCTCCTGGAGCCTCAGTTTCCACAACTGTCTTGAGGGGTTCCTGATACCTGCCACACAGGGCCTAGATGAGGGTCGGTGATGACACACATAGGGCCAGGTGTGCGGTGGGCCCTTCATAAACAGCATTTGTTCTAGACGACATGCATGTGAGGTGGGGGGCCTTTTTTAGCTCTGTGGAGACCCCACTGCCTCATACTACTCAACTAACAGCTGCATAATGATGGAGGGGTCAAAGGTTGAGAAAACAGTCACTGACAACCCCCCCCCCTTGGTATGTGACTCTTAAGTAGAATTGAGCTGAGAGAAGCCCTCCTCTGTCAACCTCAAATTGTCCATCCCTAATCTTTTTTTTTTTTGAGACGGAGCCTCAAGCTATCCCCCTGGGTAGAGTGCCATGGCATCACAGCTCACAGCAACCTCCAACTCCTGGGCTCAAGCGAGTCTCCTGCCTCTGCCTCCCAAGCAATTGTACTCAATCCTAACATGAAGCCAATAGATGACCTAATCCATGCCCACAGAAGACAAAAACTC